>JAVTVY010055235.1:0-308993 GCA_036873755.1 Hanleya hanleyi
GCGCACAGGAGTGGTTTCCCCTCGAGGAGCTCGTCGCATTATTTTCTCTCCACAGTCTGACCGAGCGCACTTTTGTGCTTTTCAGCTGGATTTTGGCTATGTATTAAATGTTTTGAAGTATGTATACTCATTCGATAATCGATCCTGAATTTGAACCTTTTCGCTCTTGTGTATCATCAAATGGGACTAAGAAATTTTTGCAACGTTGACTGCATTTTACGGAGAGTCCAATTTTCAATGAAAACTAAAATCCATACTTGCTTTGTCAATTACAAATTATGCTAGCATTCATCTATAAATATGTGATAAATAGATTATGATCTACCCATTTCCATATCGTCCCAAGCATCAGCCCTCGACCCCCATATCAGCCCTCGGGCCAGTGCCGATATGGAAATGGGTATACAATAATCTCTAATTAAGTGCTTTCGAAGACTCAAAAGCCCCGTATGACAATGTTATATTCAATACAGCGCTATCTATCTACACAAGGAAAATGGTGATCGTAGGACAAAAAACCACGCGAACAGCGAAAATCGACGAATCAACTCAAAATTTTCAGCACGCACAGATGCCAAAAACGTTCACGAAAAATACTACACAAGAAATCTGGAACAATACCAGCTTTAAAACACAGAAATACTCAAAATAATAGACGAAATTGCAAGTGCAAATGACTCAATCTGACCATATCCCACTTAGGGAACCGCAAAACAAAACTCTCACCCAGAGAGCTGCAGAAAAGATTAATTCACACAACCAAACAAACAAGCAAAAAAATAATGACAGTTGTGAAAAGTTTTACAAATAGCCCGCGCTATATATTAATAATTAAGTGCTTTCGAAGACTCAAAAGCCCCGTATGACGATGTTATATTCAATACAGCGCCATCTATCTACACAAGGAAAATGGTGATCGTATGACAAAAAAAAACACGCGAACAGCGAAAATCTGACGAATCAACTCAAATTTTCAGCACGCACAGATGCCAAAAACGTCCACGAAAATACTACACAAGAAATCTGGAATAATACCAGCTTTAAAACACAGAAATACTCAAAATAATAAACGAAATTGCAAGTGCAAATGACCATATCCGGGCATGTGTTCCGTACAAAACATATGTAAATATGAAGTTATAAGTATATGTATAATTTCTTTGATAGGCATTTAGAAGTTGGCGTATATAACACAATGCTATTCTATGGATAACAACTTCTTTATTGCTGTGGAGCTGACGTTTCGTTGGAGATACTTCCAACTTTTTCAAAGCTAATGAGAAAATGTATAACCATTATTCCTATGTATATATATATATTTTTATTTTCAATTTCTTTCAATATCCTCGTCGTATCTATATAACCGCCAACTGAACTGAAAAACTCTATAGTTTTACACAAGGCAAAGAAGAATGGAAAAGGAAGAAGAAAAAATGATCGAACTTTATATAGTCTGACTGTAGTGTTTATGATATAGAAACTCAAACGTGTATGCGGGTCAGTCAGTCTGAGCCTTGCCGTACTACTTTCGGCTATAATCCTCAATCGCTTTTTTTTTCAATCGCTTATATTTTCTTGATAAAAACCATTGAATCGCGATATCGCTTTTTATTCGCGAAATTTTTTTCGATTGAAAAACGATTGCCAACAGAAAAAAATCCATTCGAACAGCGATCGCGAATGAATGGTTTATTTTGATCAAAAAAACATTCCCTCGCGCCTTGAAAATCGCCACTTCGAGAAAATTTGACGAAATAAACGATTCATTCGCGAACGATTATTGGAAACGGTGCCTTACGAAGAGCTGATATTTCGGAACAGTGGAGAGCTTCGTACGTCAACCCTACAGGACATTTACATTTGCCCGTTTAGAGAAGGGGGTATACCAATCGACATGGTAATGTGAGGAAGAATTCTTATGGCGTTAAAAACGATCGATTCATCTTATTATTATTTTAGAAAGGGGCCATTCCTCCGAAAGTGTGGCTAAATCCAGTGTGTACTAGCTTATTTTTAACCTGAGCAACCCGTGTCACAAGTCGTATGGCTTTACAGTCTAATCTCTGAGATTGTCCAGTCTGGTGTATAGTCCACTGACAATCAAATTACTGACTGGAGAAAACGCAGGGGGTGCAGGGAGCAGTTGAAGAAAACTCTGTGTTGTTTTCTTTTCCCCCGTTCTTAGGCGACGGGTATTTTAGTGGCCCTAGTAAAAATAGCACTGATCTGTCAGCACTCGCACATGTGTCGTCGATTCCTTATAATGAATTCGTGTTTGGTTAGTATAAATACAGTCAGAACTACCAAACCTCATTTCACATTGAATCTGATGTCACATTGAACTGATCAAATATAAGAAATATCCCAACTATAATCAATGGATTGCAAGTACATTAACCTTTATTCCGATCTGGAGAAAGCAGAATCTTACTTCCAGCAAGCTTGTGAACAGGTTGTTTTTCTAAACAAGAGACTAGAAGAACTTCGACTAAGGTACGACCGGGCGAATAGAGAAGGTCAGAAGTCGTTCCGTTACAATCTCCGTCTGAAGATGGCGGCAGGAGAAAGTCTGAGGAACACATTCTATGAATTTGCCTGCAACAAAGCTGACCAAGTCACAGATCTTCGCCGCACACTGTTTGGTCCCGGGGCTGGGGACAACACGTCCATTGAGATGGAAACTGGCGAGTAGCCTTTCTCATAACCGACCATGACATGTCGAAGACAGGATCTAAAACGGCACTTTTCAGAGCCACTCCATTTTTGTCGAAAGAGGAACTGAAAAACGAACGCACATTAAGCAAATGTACATACACTACACTCATCTTGTCATAGCAATTTATATATCTAATTACCAATCAGAATATATTCCCGCCTAATATCAGCAATAATACATTCACAAGAGAAAAAAATAGTTTGATATTATATAGCAGCATTTATTTCTAATCGCGTATCTAGAGGAATTGAAACAATTCTTTCCATATCAAGCAACTTTCATTAACAATTTAGGCATACATCATGAATATCTTGATCAAAACAAATTGCAGTTTTAATTTCAGCCCTGCAGTCATGGGCAATTTTGGGTTTTCCTTTCCCAGGGGCTAGAGAGGGAATTTGCTATGAACTATTATGGACTTTCCCTGTATAATTGTAATGCGATAAGAGTGAAGAAAACTTTATTTTTAAATCCAGTCTACATGGAGAGGGTTCTCACTCGCTGTCCAGTGGTCAGTATACTTATAAACACAAGAGGCGAATTCTATAACTAGGCCCAGCTCCGTAGAAGGCTGAGATTATACAATTTTCGAATGATTAACTTCAGCATAGTTGTTTTGTTGATGGGAAAAGTTAAGGAAAGTTACAACTGGGGATTTATAGGCAAATCGACCAGATTGTACGAGAATATGGCAAATTTGGCTAATAGGCCGATTATGACGGCTTCATGGCGAGACACAATGATAATCGAGCGGCTGGTCATATTCCTGTCCATTCCGACATTTCAACACAAAATTCGACCTATTATTTGTTAATAAGAGATTCTTCCCCGTCTTCTTCCATGGGTCAAACAAGGATGCGTATATAAGGGGTCGAGCATCCGAATATTTCACATATTCTCACGGCGAGATGGCGCCATATATGCGCTATACGAGATACCAATCAGTGCGCAAAAGGGATATACTCAAAGCGAGTTATATGGCAAAGTCGCACTATACCTGGAATCAAACTGTTTTGAGCGATATAATCGTCATTTTCGAACCCTTACAAACTGTCTTTTCAAAATCATGTCGCTTCTTCGTGTTATTGTGACAAGACCACTATTAAAATAGTCCCGATCCGTTAACCCCGTTAGGCAACCTCTGCCAGAGAAGTGAATTGTTTTCAATATTTTTTCCAATCTCTGTTGCGGCGAATAATTGAAGGCCAGTGGTAGGTGATTGGAGTATGATATGTGTTTCGTTTCGCTGTGAGTTTGATTTTAACTCAAGGCCTAATAAGGTGTTGCTTTGAGGGACTATTTGGGTGCCTGTGCACCGCTTTCTGAAAGCAGAGAAAAAAAGCCAAGATTATGACGTCATTTGCACGAGCGCGCATAACTCAAACTTTCGATGGGCGACCCCCGTCAAGAAGTCTGTCCGGTTGTAGCACTTGAATTAAAGTACTTCTGGGCCAAATATGGAAGTCAAGACTTAATTAATGAGTTTTTAACATTGCCGCCAATGTAAATTGTAATAGTGGTCTGACACCTATTATTTTGAAATCATGTTTCGCGCGTTAAACACTCCTTCCATGTATTGCAAAAAATGTGACCGAAAAAGGAACAAAAACCTTCCTGACAAGCACCGTCAGGAAATATATATACGTATTCATCTACCATCAAATATCCCACAAGCCAGGCAACTGTGCGGTTTCGCACTTATAGACTCCCACTTAGGGAGCCTCACAACAAAACTCCAACCCAGAGAGCTCCAGAAAAGATTAATTCACACAACCAAACAAACAAGCAAAAAAATAATGACAGTTGTGAAAAGTTTCACAAATAGCCCGCGCTATATATTAATAATTATCACATATTTGCCTGTGATACTGGACATTTAGCCCCGTTGATACTGTGGAATGACACCTTTCCATATCATGATATGGATTTCTGCCCTCACGCACCGGCCTGATATCGGTTATTTGCCCTTGGGCTGATATCGCGCACAGGAGTGGTTTCCCCTCGAGGAGCTCGTCGCATTATTTTCTCTCCACAGTCTGACCGAGCGCACTTTTGTGCTTTTCAGCTGGATTTTGGCTATGTATTAAATGTTTTGAAGTATGTATACTCATTCGATAATCGATCCTGAATTTGAACCTTTTCGCTCTTGTGTATCATCAAATGGGACTAAGAAATTTTTGCAACGTTGACTGCATTTTACGGAGGGTCCAATTTTCAATGAAAACTAAAATCCATACTTGCTTTGTCAATTACAAATTATGCTAGCATTCATCTATAAATATGTGATAAATAGATTATGATATACCCATTTCCATATCGTCCCAAGCATCAGCCCTCGACCCCCATATCAGCCCTCGGGCCTTCGGCCCTCTGGCTGATATGGGGGTCTCGGGCTGATACCAGTGCCGATATGGAAATGGGTATACAATAATCTCTAATTAAGTGCTTTCGAAGACTCAAAAGCCCCGTATGACAATGTTATATTCAATACAGCGCTATCTATCTACACAAGGAAAATGGTGATCGTAGGACAAAAAACCACGCGAACAGCGAAAATCGACGAATAAACTCAAATTGTCAGCACGCAAAGATGCCAAAAACGTTCACGAAAAATACTACACAGGAAATCCGGAACAATACCAGCTTTAAAACACAGAAATACTCAAAATAATAGACGAAATTGCAAGTGCAAATGACTCAATCTGACCATATCCCACTTAGGGAACCGCAAAACAAAACTCTCACCCAGAGAGCTGCAGAAAAGATTAATTCACACAACCAAACAAACAAGCAAAAAAATAATGACAGTTGTGAAAAGTTTTACAAATAGCCCGCGCTATATATTAATAATTAAGTGCTTTCGAAGACTCAAAAGCCCCGTATGACGATGTTATATTCAATACAGCGCCATCTATCTACACAAGGAAAATGGTGATCGTATGACAAAAAAAAACACGCGAACAGCGAAAATCTGACGAATCAACTCAAATTTTCAGCACGCACAGATGCCAAAAACGTCCACGAAAATACTACACAAGAAATCTGGAATAATACCAGCTTTAAAACACAGAAATACTCAAAATAATAAACGAAATTGCAAGTGCAAATGACCATATCCGGGCATGTGTTCCGTACAAAACATATGTAAATATGAAGTTATAAGTATATGTATAATTTCTTTGATAGGCATTTAGAAGTTGGCGTATATAACACAATGCTATTCTATGGATAACAACTTCTTTATTGCTGTGGAGCTGACGTTTCGTTGGAGATACTTCCAACTTTTTCAAAGCTAATGAGAAAATGTATAACCATTATTCCTATGTATATATATATATTTTTATTTTCAATTTCTTTCAATATCCTCGTCGTATCTATATAACCGCCAACTGAACTGAAAAACTCTATAGTTTTACACAAGGCATAGAAGAATGGAAAAGGAAGAAGAAAAAATGATCGAACTTTATATAGTCTGACTGTAGTGTTTATGATATAGAAACTCGAACGTGTATGCGGGTCAGTCAGTCTGAGCCTTGCCGTACTACTTTCGGCTATAATCCTCAATCGCTTTTTTTTTCAATCGCTTATATTTTCTTGATAAAAACCATTGAATCGCGATATCGCTTTTTATTCGTGAAATTTTTTTCGATTGAAAAACGATTGCCAACAGAAAAAAATCCATTCGAACAGCGATCGCGAATGAATGGTTTATTTTGATCAAAAAAACATTCCCTCGCGCCTTGAAAATCGACACTTCGAGAAAATTTGACGAAATAAACGATTCATTCGCGAACGATTATTGGAAACGGTGCCTTACGAAGAGCTGATATTTCGGAACAGTGGAGAGCTTCGTACGTCAACCCTACAGGACATTTACATTTGCCCGTTTAGAGAAGGGGGTATACCAATCGACATGGTAATGTGAGGAAGAATTCTTATGGCGTTAAAAACGATCGATTCATCTTATTATTATTTTAGAAAGGGGCCATTCCTCCGAAAGTGTGGCTAAATCCAGTGTGTACTAGCTTATTTTTAACCTGAGCAGCCCGTGTCACAAGTCGTATGGCTTTACAGTCTAATCTCTGCGATTGTCCAGTCTGGTGTATAGTGCACTGACAATCAAATTACTGACTGGAGAAAACGCAGGGGGTGTAGGGAGCAGTTGAAGAAAACTCTGCGTTGTTTTCTTTTCCCCCGTTCTTAGCCGACAGGTATTTTAGTGGTCCTAGTCAAAATAGCACTGATCTGTCAGCACTCGCACATGTGTCGTCGATTCCTCATAATGAATTCGTGTTTGGTTAGTATAAATACAGTCAGAACTACCAAACCTCATTTCACATTGAATCTGATGTCACATTGAACGGATCAAATATAAGAAATATCCCAACTATAATCAATGGATTGCAAGTACATTTACCTGTATTCCGATCTGGAGAAAGCAGAATCTTACTTCCAGCAAGCTTGTGAGCAGGTTGTTTTTCTAAACAAGAGACTAGAAGAACTTCGACTAAGATACGACTGGGCGAATAGAGAAGGTCAGAAGTCGTTCCGTTACGATCTCCATCTGAAGATGGCGGCAGGAGAAAGTCTGAGGAACACATTCTATGAATTTGCCTGCAACAAAGCTGACCAAGTCACAGATCTTCGCCGCACACTGTTTGGTCCCGGAGCTGAGGACAACACGTCCATTGAGATGGAAACTGGCGAGTAGCCTTTCTCATAACCGACCATGACATGTCGAAGACAGGATCTAAAACGGCACTTTTCAGAGCCACTCCATTTTTGTCGAAAGAGGAACTAAAAACGAACGCACATTAAGCAAATGTACATACACTACACGCATCTTGTCATAGCAATTTATATATCTAATTACCAATCAGAAGATATTCCCGCCTAATATCAGCAATAATATATTCAGAAGAGAAAAAATAGTTTGATATTATATAGCAGCATATATTTCTAATCGCGTATCAAGAGGAATTGAAACAATTCTTTCAAGCATCAAGCATCTTTTCATTACAATTTAGGCCTACATGATGAATATCTTGATCAAAAGAAATTGCCGTTTTAATTTCAGCTCACCAGGCATGGTCAATTTTGGGTTTTCCTTACCCAGGGTCTAGAGAAGGAATTTCCTATGAACTATTATGGACTTTTCCTGTATAATTGTAATGCGATAAGAGTGAAGAAAACTTTATTTTTAACCCCAGTTTGCACGGAGAGGGTTCTCACTCGCTGTCCAGTTAACACTCAGATTTTACGGCCATGTTGTCGTATAACCGGCCTAAGCTACTTATTTGTTATGCAGTAAAGTCCCAATTCCGCGGGTCAGTATACTTATAAACACAAGAGGCGAATTCAATAACTAGGCCTAGCTCCGTAGAAGGCTGAGATTATACAATTTTCGAATGTTTAACTTTGGCATAGTTGTTTTGTTGATGGGAAAAGTTAGGGAAAGTTAAAACTGGAGATTTATGGGCAAATCGACCAAGTTGTGCGAGAATATGGCAAATTTGGATGATAGGCCGATTATGACGGCTGCATGGCGAGACGCAATGATAATCGGACGGCTGGTCATATTCCAGTCCATTTCGCCGTTTCAACACAAAATTCGACCTATTATCTGTTAATAAGAGACACTTTTCCATCTTCTCTCATGGGTCAAACACCCATGTGTATATAAGGGGTCGAGCATTCGAATATTTCACATATTCTTACGGCGAGATGGCTCCATATATATGCTAAACGAGATATCAATCAGTGCAAAAAAGGCATATACTTAAAGCGAATTATATGGGAAAGTCGCACTATACCTGGAATCAAACTGTTTTGAGCGATATAATCGTCATTTTCGAACCTTTACAAACTGTCTTTTTAAAATCATGTCGCTTCTTCAGGCTCTAATTTTGAAATCATGTTTCGCGCGTTAAACACTCCTATGTTTTGCAATAATTGTGATCGGAAAAGGAACAAAGACATTCTTGACAAGCACTGTCAGGAAATATAAGACATGGCCAGCGATGAACTTTAGTAAGAATTATAACTTATAAATATAAATACCCCAGGAATAGCGCTATAACTGTGGATATTCTCAAGAGGTGAGAATCACTCTCATGGTTTTACGGCGAGCTGATATTTCGGAACAGTGGAGTGCTTCGTACGTAAACCCTACAAGACATTTACATTTGCCCGTTTAGAGAAGGGGGGATATCCCAATCAACATGGTAATACAAATATCAGTTTCTAAAGAGGGAGGAAGAATTCTCATGGCGTAAAAAACGATCGATTCATCTTATTGTTATTTTAGAGAGGGGCCATTCCTCCGAAAGTGTGGCTAAATCCAGTGTGTACTAGCTCATTTTTAACCAGAGCCGCCCGTGTCACATGTCGTTTGACTTTACAGTCTAATCACTGCGATTGTCCAGTCTGGTGTATGATGGGGTGATTAAGCACTGTTATTCAAATTACTGACGGAGAAAACGCAGGGGTGTAGGTAGCGAGTTGAAGAAAACTCTGCGTTGTTTTCTTTTCCCCGGTTTTAAGCGGACGGGTATTTATGTGGTTCTAGAAAAATAACACTGATCCGTCAGTAGGCATTGAAATGACGTCATCAGAAGTATCTGTTTGACTTTGTGACCATACTTCATACATAGAATGGGTGCTGCCTCGGTCATGTTGCCCAAGGTCAAAAGTTGATTTGCATTTCTTCAGTGAGTTGATACATATTTCATTAATGTTTTCATAATTGAAGATGGAGACAGTGTGCCGAAATTGACTGGACAATTCTTTGGACTATTTGAAGAACTGGGGAGATAATGTTCATAATTTTATCTAAAGCATGCATTCATCCTGCATAACAATGGTCACTTTTGCTCATTTTAGTAATAAAAACATACAAAGTTTTGTCTATAGAGATGAAAAATATATATTTATAGATTTTGTTTCACATCTGCTTCATAAATTCAATATCGGAAGAATTCAACTCATAGCCGAAATTGGGAAAAACAGTGAAAATATTATACCATTTCACCTTCAAAAATGACCGCCGCCTGACAGAATCTGCTTACAATTTCAGACAACTTTGACTCTTCCGTAAATTCAATGATGATAAGTTATATGCTGTTTTATATCATATCGTACTTGACTTGTGGAGTACTAAATTGTGCTTTAATTTGTTTACGTGTAAACACTTTATTTAAAAATCACCTGCAATGCCTACTGTCAGCACTCACACACTTGTCGTCCATTCCATTCCTCACAATGAATTCGTGTTTTGTTAGTATAAATACAGTCAGAACTACCAAATCTCATTTTATATTGAAACTGATATCACACTGAACTGATCAAATGCAAAAACAATATTCCATGGATTGCGAGTACATTGGTCCATACTTCACTGCCAAAAATACCCTACTTATTTAAGATAATGCCCTAAAATTTTCTTGAAATAAGATTATTTTACTCAAACTAAGGTAGATTTTAAGAAAATTTTAAGATTTTTTTTTTTTATTGTTTAAGTAAAATTTGGAGTGAGGTAAGTATATTTTACTTAAACATACAAAATTTAGAATTTTTCTTAAAACAAGATTTTTTTAAGAAACGGTTTATTTTTTCTTGTTTAATTAAAATATACTTACCCCACTCCAAATTTTATTAAAACAAGAAAAAAATCTTAAAAATTTTCTTAAAATTTACCTTATTTTGAGTAAAATTATCTTATTTCAAGAAATTTTTTATGGCACTATCTTAAATAAGTAGGGTATTTTTGGCAGCGTTCATGTGGCAATGTGATTATCCCCTGAATTCTATCAAAGATTTAGCCTCTCGCGCCAAATGTTACCGCCAACAAAAATAATTCGAACACATCCGTTTTTTCTATAATTGAATTGAGTAGTTTAATAATCGCTGAAGGTCCTTGAAAAGTCCTTAAATTAAATGCAAAGAAAGGCGCGCGAACCCTGCTTTAGATTTAGCAGTAATCACTCCCGTAAATTCAATAATTATATGTATCAGGAGACAATGGGCAGAAATATTGCATTTCTCACCATTCTCTCAAGTCAGAGCTCATTTCTGCTATCCTCGTCGTATCTATATAACCGCCAACTGAACTGAAACACTCTATAGTTTTACACAAGGCAAAGAAGAATGGAAAAGGAAGAAGAAAAAATGATCGAACTTTATATAGTCTGACTGAAGTGTTTATGATATAGAAACTCGAACGTGTATGCGGGTCAGTCAGTCTGAACCTTGCCGTACTACTTTCGGCTATAATCCTCAATCGTTTTTTTTTTCAATCGCTTATATTTTCTCGATTAAAAAAACATTGAATCGCGATATCGCTTTTTATTCGCGAAAATTTCTTCGATTGAAAAACGATTGCCAACAGAAAAAAACCCATTCGAACAGCGATCGCGAATGAATCGTTTATTTTGATCAAAAAACCATTCCCTCGCGCCTTGGAAATCGCCACTTCGAGAAAATTTGACGAAATAAACGATTCATTCGCGAACGATTATTGGAAACGGTGCCTGACGAAGAGGAGTGCTTCGTACGTCAACCCTACAGGACATTTACATTTGCCCGTTTAGAGAAGGGGGTATACCAATCGACATGGTAATGTGAGGAAGAATTCTCATGGCGTAAAAAACGATCGATTCATCTTATTATTATTTTAGAGAGTGGCCATTCCTCCGATAGTGTGGCTAAATCCAGTGTGTACTAGCTCATTTTAAAAAAACTCTTAAAATTTACCTTATTTTGAGTAAAATTATCTTATTTCAAGAAATTTTTTATGGCACTATCTTAAATAAGTAGGGTATTTTTGGCAGCGTTCATGTGGCAATGTGATTATCCCCTGAATTCTATCAAAGATTTAGCCTCTCGCGCCAAATGTTACCGCCAACAAAAATAATTCGAACACATCCGTTTTTTTCTACAATTGAATTGGGTAGTTTAATAATCGCTGAAGGTCCTTGAAAAGTCCTTAAATTAAATGCAAAGAAAGGCGCGCGAACCCTGCTTTAGATTTAGCAGTAATCACTCTCGAAAATTCAATAATTATATGTATCAGGAGACAATGGGCAGAAATATTGCATTTCTCACCATTCTCTTAAGTCAGAGCTCATTTCTGCTAGAATCCACTGATTCTACACTTCACAATTCACAATACTTTGTCAATCAGTTTTACAGATAGGATTACGTAATATATTACCAGATACTGTCCATAAAAGCAATCTATTCGGCCTCGTTCTCCCAAGCTAGGGCCTTGATTTCCTGATGGATTTTTATAGTTTGATTTTAATACTGTCCATAAAAGCAATCTATTTGGCCTCGTTCTCCCAAGCTGGGGCCTTGATTTCCTGATGGATTTTTTTAGTTTGATTTTAATAATTAGATAATTTTCATATTGACTTCACCTTGGCAGTCATTTTCGTGTATGCAATAATTTGATGTACAAAAAAGATAATAATGAGAACAGTGATCAATTCGACATCATTCTCTTACACACAGATCGTGGTTAGCTAACTAGCCCTGAAATTTCGCACTTAAATCAGTAGCATATATATTCACGAATTGAGTATGGGGAGATATCCGTAGATACTGACTAGAAATGTTTCTTATTTGCAGAATTTTATTTTTAAATAAAGAAGTTAATAAAATTATCAACCTTCGAAAAGGCTTGGCTGAACATGTCAGATGAGATGATATTTCCTAAGAATGGAATAGATAATCATTTATATAGAAGGAGCAAACCATGTCTTGGTATTGATTTGCTGCAAGGAAAAAAATGGCAAGGTATTCATTTGGCAGATAATAACTCACTTAAATGCAGAAACTTAATTAATTATTCTAATCGAATATTAAGACTGTTACAGGCCTAAATTTGAATAGTGAAAAGTGTGATCATGCCTCTTGGACAGTTCGATAAAGCCTTCACCCCCATTCCATAGTTTCACAGATCAAACTGATAAACCTGATACTAAATTCATGGAAATTGACTTTGAAGGAAATATAAATTTTTCATTTTGCTCGGCAAAGTAAGCGAGAAGGGAGACTGAAGAGCGTAGATTTTCCCGCTATGACATCATTGAAATTTGTTTGGATTTCCAAATATTTGAAAGCCTTTTTGATTTTCAAAAATCAATGCCTGAACCGAATGCTTTGAAACTTGGCATACACGATACTTGTACCAAGACATTCTAAAGCGACCATTGTGACTTCGTCAGTCAATTCAGTATACACGGGACGGATCAGTCAAAATCGTCGGATTTTGAATGGGGAAAGTGAATATATTTTTATGGTATCAGACCTATTACAGGTTAAGGCGATCTCGCTCTCTAAAATGGAGGTGAAAATGGTCGTTTTTGTTCAATAACTTTTAATTCATTCTTAACCAACGCTTGAAAACTTCAGGCGCATTAATTTATCTATCATTCCATGTCCTGAAATTAATTTGCCATTTCAAGAACCAGTTGATAGACAGATGTTTGTCCGATATCGGAAATTGCAATTCCCGATACCGGAAATAGAATTTCCGATATCGGGAATTAGAATTTCCCATATCGGAAATTCAGTGACAATTTCCGATATCGGAAATAGAATTTCCCATATCGGGAATTCAATTTCCGATATCGGAAATAGAATTTCCCATATCGAAAATTGTCACCGAATTTCCGATATCGGAAATGAAAGCTCTGGAAGCTGTACAAAACCTAGAGTTGCAATTTCCGATATCAGAAATTCAGTGACAATTTCCGATATCGGAAATTGCATTTTCGATATCGGAAATTGAATTTCCGATATCGGGAATTGTCTCTGAATTTCCGATATCGGAAATTGCAATTCCCGATATCGAAAATTCTAATTTCCAATATCGGGAATTGCAATTTCCGATATCGGAAATTGAAGGTCATGAATTTCCGATAACGAAAATTTTAATTCCGATATCGGAAATTTTAATTCCGATATCGGGAATTCAATTTCATATATCGGAAATTCTCGAATAAAAAGCACTTTGGCTTGCCATAGTATTACGCAATTCCTACAATTGTGGGTTAGAAGTTGAAAATTACTTCCCTTGGCATGAAAACACTGGAAGATGGTGCTGTATTTCTACAACAAATATTGATACAAGTCACGTGGATCTCCCATCAATAATCCTATGGGCTAAAACTTTGATAATCCTAATATTCAGATGCAAATAAAAATCATCGTCTTATCTTTTCTAATGTACCCGAATAAGTGCTCTCATGAAGTCCACTCCCTCCGCTGATATGTCCTTCGCTGTATTATTGCCACTGCCTGAACGGGTTCTTTGCAAATTTGGTACATGTGTATGTGGGTACCTTGCCTCCAGATTTCACTTCGGATTGTTTTTCACGCCGATCTGCCTAAACATGTACATGTAGGTGATGCCACTTGAGGGCCAAGTTAAATTTTGTTTCTGTATAGTACACTTTTGAAAACCTGAATGGATTCTTTCCAAATTTGCCTCAAGATCTCGATTGGGGTTCTTTCTCACATCGATCCGCCTGTAGGTGCCACCTGGTGGGGGAGGCACCTGGGGGGGGGAATAACTTTTGAACAGATTCTTTGAAAATTTTGTATTTGTGTACCCCGCCTCAAGATCATGCTCAATTGGGATTGTTTTTCATGTCAATCCGCCTATAGGTGCCACCTGGTGGGGGAGGCACCTGGGGGGGGGGGGAATAACTTTTGAACAGATTCTTTGAAAATTTTGTATTTGTGTACCCCGCCTCAAGATCATGCTCAATTGGGATTGTTTTTCATGCCAATCCGCCTATAGGTGACACCAACGAAATGTACGAGATTGTATACCAGAGGCACGAGAACTCATTCGAATCACCAAAAATGTCCAGGTAAACCCTCTGTGAGGATTGAAAATTGACCTGCTGGACTTGTGAAGATGTGGAAGAGAGTATTGAATGGCTCAGAGATTCTTCAGAACACCTGTTTGAATTTGACCATACATCTAAAATATGTGTATGTGCTGGTTGTCAAGTCATTCCGGGGACATCGTCCAAGTGCTGGCCTTTATGAAAATATCCAATTCCTGGAAATTAATATATAACCATTTTTCTAAGTCAAAGGGGCCCGCATTATGTCGAAACCTTGTTGAACAAAACAAAACGGGTTAAACCATAACAGTTGTTCCAACCGCTACTTTGTATTCTCCATGTCAAACTCTGAAAGCACTTCCGAATATCTGGTTACCGGTCTGCCATAGCGACGATTCGCCCTGGTTTCGAGACAGGTCTAAGGTTATTCAGAGCGCTGAAAAGGCTTGTTCCACCTACGACCTCGATTGAAGAAACTCCCTTCAGCATGGAACCTCGAATTGGTCCTTATTGCACACCCCAGGTCATGATAAGAATAGGCCTCAGCCCCTCAGAGAGCTTGTCGTAAGAGGCGACGAACTGGGGCTCCCGTGGGGTACCGGGTGTGAAAAGGAATAGGACCCTACCAGTGTCGGGTGTGAAAAGGAAAAGGAACCATACGTCGTGATATGACAGAAATAGTGTTGAAACCGATGCTAAATCATATTCACTCACTCACTCACTCCATACGATTTGGAATTTGTCTTCTTTTTTTTACGGCCTCTGGGAACCGTGTCAATAACACTGTCACTGTCAGTATTTGACAAGGTGATATATCAATGATGTTTATATATTCTCATATCATGAGAAGAAAATAAGCATCCCTTTTCTTCCTAATTTTTCGTCTCCCAAATCCACTTTGGCGCACGTTATATCATTCCCCTTGGTATGTCGACTTGTACGAAGGTGACATCGCTCCGATGAAATTCTTATCATGTTACAACCACCTCGCTGGGGGTCTAATAACACCCCAGCCACCAGTCAGATTTTTGGACCGGATTCGGGGCCTTCGCGCACATCGCCGGAAGTGACATCATATATATAGTAAAATAGATGTTTACGGAACATTTCGATTACTTTTCAAGTCTGCATAATACCTCTGTTGACCTAGCGTTAAAATGAATTATCTGGAGATAATTTTCCCTGTTTATCTGGACAGAGCATATGAAAAGTAGTTCGCTCATGTACAACACTAAATGAGTTGTTTGGCCGCATTCAAAGTGAACCGTGCGTTAGCTGGTTCCCCTATACGTCATAGCAACGTAGTAAAGGTCAACTTCCGCTATTGGTGGCAGGGATAGTAATGGAGCCTGCGAAATGGAGCATGCGCTGTGGGGAGGTTGATCACGTTATACATGTGGTTATTTGACAGTAGACTTTTATCATATCATGTGCCCAGGCCTGTTGGACAGTTTCTATGGCATACTTTTATCATATGTCTGCACAGAATCTCTAATGATTTCCAAGCCAAGGTTATTGCTGCGCCATGGCTGTCGCCTGCTCCCAGTGAGCCATCGAATACGTCGAATGAGTGATTGCTTGTACCGTTGACAAATCTGCTTTTCTGTATGCCTCATAGCGAGGGCGTAGAGAATCTGTCTAAGACAGCACGGTATTGGCAATATACGTATATGACATATAACTCCATTGGTCCATGGAACTTTTGTTGTAAGATCACAAAGGTAGTGTTCGCTTTCGATAGAAAATCGTTCTCAATGCGTTTTTGATACACACAGCTGGTATGGCTAATTTTTGTCTAAACAGCGCCAAATTGACAATCTCTTGCTCACATTATGAGTTTTCTAGGTTTGAGGAAGGGTTGATCGGGTTTTGGTGACCTGCCTGTGAAAGGAGATGGTACGATATGGCGGGATTTTGGACTAGACGTGGCGCGGTTAAAAATAAAAAATAACATGTCTTATCAATAATTGTGTGTTAATATAACGGCAAGAGAAAATATATGTACACAATATGTGAAAGTTCTAACTCGTTTGCGTTATGATTGTAGTTATGACATGAAACTGAAATCCGCAGCATGTGCTATTTCGTGAGAAATGGGTCTAACTCGAGTCATTTAAATGCACATTTAGACACGAAGGACCTCTTGGAGCAAAACGCCAATTAACTTGGTGATGTGAAGCGGCATTATAACTCCACTGCTGGAAAATCTTTTTGGTCCAAGCGGTCCTTCATGTCTAAATGTGTGTTTAAAGGACTCAATTTAGACCCTTTTTTGACGAAATAGCACATGCTGCAGATTTCATTTCCATGTCATGACTACAATGATAACGCAATCGAGCTAGAACTTTTACATATTGTGTACATATATGTTCTCTTGTCGCTACACAATTATTTTGAGGACATTTTATTTTTTTCGATTTTAACCGTAGGGTCTACCACGTATGGGCCAAAATCCTGCCTTATCGTACCATCTCCTTTCAACCCTGAGACGCGCAGCGGCGAAGGATTGAAATTTCACAGGCAGGTCACAAAAACTCGCTCACTTACTTGTGAAATTTCAATCCTGAGCCGAACAGTGACGAAGGGTTAAAAATTCACTGACAGGTAGCAAAACCCGATCAACCCTGACTCAAACCTAGATAACGATTCTGTCACCAAATAATGGATTCTTTCTCATATCACTCGTATGATATTCTCGAAATGAAAGACAATCATTATTGGAAGAAAGCGGAAAAAGCCCACAGTCGAGAAAAAAGTGCGACAAACCTTCGTTCAGCAGTATTTGGTGACATTTTTGCGATTGTAGCAGATGAATTTCCGTAGCCTCGTTTTGATCGCTAGTCAAGGGCAACAGGTAAGAAACTTTTTCAAACCCATGTGTGAATTATTTCAATCCCGTTTGTCGTGATGGCTATTTCAAGCCGTGTAATCGACCAATGAGCGTATGACTTGATACGAGGTTCGGTGACAAACTAAATTATCAGATAAAGACTAATCAGGTCCAAAGATAAACACAACCAGACTTATGGTGGTTCAAACCATTGGCTTATTTTGCACTTTTCGGTGCATTTACAGCCGACATATTCTCTTGTCGCAACATTACGAGACCTTTAATCAAAATCATATTCAGACTGGATATTTCAGAATTATTTGTTGTTCAAAATAACTAAAATTGGTTTTGGTTAAAGGTATCCTATTATTGTAAATCTGCACCGAAAAGTGCATAAAAATGCAAAAGTAAGCCAATGTACCAACTTTGACGCGCCACAAATCCGTTTTCGTGCATCTGCAGCCCTTCGTTATCTTGTGTCTTATTCAGCATGTAGGCTGTACAAAATGATCCATTTCATATCCTTTTGATAAAAGTGAAAGTTTTGCCCTACAAACCGAACAGCTTGAGGACGATTGTAAAGCGAACACAACCTTTCCTCCCTTAAATGATCACAAATATGGGACTAGTAAACGCCTCTGATGCAAGTGAACCCGACATCAGTGCTTTAAGTACTTTAATTTAATGTCAGGTTTTCGTTTCAGAGAGGGTGGAAACGAGTTAGTGTGCTTTGGTCTGGATACCAAGGTCATTTGAAAAATACTGTTTTCCTTGCAGCAAAATGATTTCAATAGAGAAAATAAGGCACATGTAGATATGTTCAAGGAAGAAATTTATATAGCAAAATATTATTGAACTTATGTTTTATTTCTTATATGCAGAAGATATCGACACAATTGAACACATTCTTGACATTGAATATTGACTAGCTGGTCCAAAAATAATAATTTACGGATACATGTACCATGCACACTTTTGCCAAGATTTTGAAATGAGAAGTTCAACAGAAGGTTGTACTATTTTCTGTTGGAAGTAGAGAAAATTACCTCAAATCAGGGGCGTCGTTAGGCGGGGGTCGTCAGGTGCGAACGACCTCCCCCCCTTGGACGCGCAAAAAAAAACAGAAGAAAAAGAAGAAAAAAAAAACAGAAAAAAACAGAGAAAACAAAAACAAAAACAAAACAAAAAAAGCAAAAGGGAAAAGAAAGGAATAAAAAATGTCCGTCTCCAGGCTCGTATAAGCATGCTCCGTTCCAGTATAGTGACGCGTCAGTTCGCTCAACAATGGGTTTACCACGACTTTCCGTTTTATGGTCATGAAGTGAATTATGAAAACATAGCTCTGTTCATGAGACTCCACCCTCGACGGATACAGCAGGGGAACCCTCGACGGATACGGCAGGGGAACCCTCGACGGATAAAGCAGGCGAATTTACTATTCAATTAATCGTTAACACTAACTCGTGTGTTTTTCCCCTTCTGCTCGATGCGTGTGGTATTGATAATGAAGCATCGGCAGCGTCGGTCTACCGTTGGCGAAGTGCAAAACAGGAAATAAACTGAAAGCTGTATATGTATAAGCTTTGCTGAAGGCTATACTACATTCGTGATATTTCATTTCCGAAAAATATATCAGTTTAACTTTTTTCTAGTCAATATTTTACCATGGCCAAGTTTTAATGAGTGATATTAGTTTCATTTTTCCAGTCAGTATTTCACCATGGCCACACTTTTTATTTAGGGAAGCCCGAATATCATTTGGCCACCCACTTTTCAGCATCCCTAACTGACCATGCCCCCACATAAAAATTACAGATAGAGTGCCAGGACGTGTAGCGGTGTGTTATAAGCCCGTTTTGTTTGTGTCAAACCAGGAAGTCAAATGGAGTTCGGCATATTCTTCAATATGGATGCGGGTTTATGCGAAACAAATGTGAAAATAGAACCATACGCCTATATACATTGTGTTCAGATTTGTTTCCGGGAAACGGGTAAAACGCTTCTCCGGCAACCGGAGACCCCGGAGCTTCCGGGACCTAGACGGCCCCTGGACCCTCGCCTGTCAAGCTGTGAGGATCGCTCATTTTAGCTCTGTATAAATGAATCGCTATCATATTGGTTCTAATGTTCCATGATATAAAGGTCATCGTTTTTTTATGTGTTTTTTTTTTATGTGATAAATATAACTAAAAAGTCAAATGGATTCAGGCATGAAGTATAATTTTTTAAATTTCGACGAGTGCTTATAAATGCGAAACATACGTGAAAATATAGAACCATAAATCTGCATAAATTACATTCGATTTTATTTCTGGGAAAACGCTTAGAACGCGTCTCTGGAGATCTGGAACTTCGGAGCTTCCGGGGCCTAAATGGCTCGTGGACCCTCGCCTGTTGGGCTGTGAGGATTGCCTTGTTTTATCTTTGTGTGAATGAATCGTATCTGTAGGCATATTGGTTTCCCTCCCAAGAACTATAAGTCATCGTTTTGTATGTTTTAAATATAACTAGAACGTCAAATGGATGAAGGCATGAGGTGCGATGTTTTCAATATCGATGCATGCTTATAATTGCGAAAAAACAATTGTGAAAATAGAATCATAAATGTGCATGCAGTATGATCAGTTTTATTTCCGGAAAAACGTTCAGAACGCATCTCCGGCGATCTAGGACCCCGGAGCTTCCGGGGCCTAGGCGGCCCCTGGACCCCCACCTGTTAGGCTGTGATAGTGGTCCCCCACTTCAATTACGTTCCGACGCCACTGGGTTAGCCTACGAGGTATATCCGCCCAAAGCAATATTATTGTGTTTTCAAGATGACAAGAGAATAAAATATAATACTGATATTTGACAAATGACGTGTTAGTTTAATTGTTGGAAATCGCTCAGAATGCATCTAAGGTCCCAGAGCTGTATAATATAACCCTAAATCTGCATACATTATGTTCAGATTTAATTCCGGAAAAACGCTTAGAACGCATCTCCGGCGATCTAGGACCCCGGAGCTTCCGGGGCATAGGCGGCCCCTGGACCCTCGCCTACAGTGCTATGATAATCGACCCCCCTTTGAAAAATCCTAGCGACGCCCATGCAAGTTAATCACATAACATCATTACCACCCCTCCCCCTTCTCAAATTCATGATATGATTGACATGTAATTGATCCTCTAAGATTGTAGACTCCCTTTATTGAGAACGCAAGTGCTGTATCATAATTTAATTTACTGACAACCGTGAGCCAAACAGCAAGTTTTTAACCTGTGATGGGAGCTTTACTTGGAATTCTGACTGGCGTATTGGATGCCAATATGAGAACGTCAATATGCTGACGGGACAGGGGCATTGTCAGGACTGCTGGAGCTACCGACTCTATCCACTGCTGTGTCGATATAGAACGTTACAACCGTTAATTCCGTTGAATGTCAAAGTAGCGCAGATTTTCATTGTTTGGTCGCACTGAAAATTACGTCTCCTGACCTTCGAGACCACTAGAAATCCAAACATCAAGGTCGTCAGCGGGATGTCGGTGTACGGATTTACGAGGTGGTGACAGTCCGATACACGTCCACGTCGATTTGCGACAGAACTGTTTTGAAATATTTCCCCCATCCTGTGTTGTTGTTCCCTCTCGCTGTATTGTTGTCCTCTCACTTCTCCATCAAACACATAGAAAACAGATGGAATAGGAAAAGAGGGAATTCCCCGCCATATATAAATTATTGACGAAAACTGCATTGCCCTATGGATTGGATCATGGAATATTTACCTCCACAAGGTCCGATATATGCTCACATCTCTGACTACTGGAGAAAGAAATACTTTGTGCAGCTTTTTGTTTAGCGAATATTTTATGTTCGTTTACCCGAGAGAGGAGACAACTCTGATATTCCAAAATATAATAAAAAAGATGACCTCAACCTGTAACCATCTGGGTCATCTGTATGCGGCAGATAGACGCTGGGAGCATGCATATCCATTTTCAGCCTACTTTCGGCAACTATATTTCACCGGAAATCAACACCACATAATATCATCAGCCAACCAGCTAAATCCTACCGACGTAATCCCAACATAACCCACTATTTTCGACTCATGTGCTGTCCTACTTTAAAATTTAATTACAGATATACAGTACATCTTGGATGGCAAAAGTTATTCATATCTGTAATCCCAGATAATATACATGATCCAGAATTGGTATACCAAGACTCCAATTTATCAGATTGATCGAGTCTGTATCGAATAATGGAGACACACGATCCACAAGCCATCTCATGGATGGCGAAGTGTACGCAAATGAAGATGACCTGTCTGAAAATCGGTGAAAAAGGTTTCCAGTCAGCAGATATTTTGGATGCACGGTCGGGTTACGCTCAACAAACTTATTATTAATGATGATCTTGTAATTGTTATGTTTAAGAAATAATGTTTTCATAAGCGTGCTAAATCGTTAATTTACGCACGGTGAGTGTGGGAAAGTTCGCCCGCGCCCTAAAATTTATAAACTTTCCCACACTAATCGTGCGTAAATTAACGATATAGCACGCTTATGAAAACATTATTTCTATTCTATTGCACTACTTAAATTGATTATCAACAAAGATTACAATGAAAGATTGAAAAATATGGTAAACGTTCACAACCTTTCTTCCCTTTGTTGAAATGTGCCGTCCGCCTCAGTTGGCAGGGTGTCAATATTCTATTGCACTACTTAAATTGATTATCAACAAGGATTACAATGAGTTTATGTGGTCTCTCAGAAGAGGGCGCAGTGAAACGTAAATGCATACAAGCCTATTTGTGTGGCATTCTTAATCGATCACGATGGAACCAACAGTTAAACTTGAGACAGAAATTTACGTCTTTAATAAATATTAATTTACAGCTTTTTCTCAAACAATGAAAAATGTTGGCAGTATTTATTTAACTAGGAAGGAAATTTATGTTCACGGTGCTATTGAAAACATTGGCATTTTGGAAAAACCCCGCCAAGATGTGATGACTGTGGAACAGATGTGAAATTACAAACATTTGATGTCGTTTGTAATTTCTATGGCCTGTAACCGACATCACACCAATGACAGACACACCCGCCTGAAGCAGAACCGTGGCAGTTGTTGATCTCAAGCAATAATTGGTGTAACGGGTAATCTTGAGATGTATTTATTTAGAAGACTTGATTATAATATAGAATGAATTTGATACATTTAAATATCCGTATTTCCTATTTCGTTTGCCTGTCAGTCCCTGGCTCATTTCGTTTGTTAGCCAGATCTCTTAATTTCTCATTGTCAGCGGAGAAAAATCTACCTTTGTTCAGCTGATCACACTCGTGTTGTGTCTCATTTAAAACAGCAAGAAGAGATTCATCATCTGCGTCTCTCATGAACTTTTCGATCTCCGCTTCTCTAGATAATTCATATCTGAAAGCACGTCTTGTTTCTCCTGTTGATCTGTTTCTTGTGTACACTCGTATGTCCCAATTGGTTTGTAAATATCTGCGATTATACATTTTCTGCCTTTAAAATAAAGTTCCTACTTACAGGGTATCCATTCTATTTGTTTATTCGATTGTACATGCAGGCAGACGAGACTTTGTCCTGCCATTTATCCCCCGCCCTGTGAAATGGATTCTTCCGAGCGAACGCATGTGCGTGTCAAGATCACGGGTATAGATTTCATACGTCACAAAGTTCTTAACTGTGCTAAATCGTGTAATAATTGCACGGTTATCAGTGTGTAATAGGTGTAAGTGTTATAGAATTATTGTTCTTGTGCACTGTCTTGGTCAAAAGGAGTTTCGTACAATAAAATTGAATTCAATTATCTCCAGCACAGTCTCTTGGTGTTCAGAAGAGTGATAACCCTAACTCTCCATCACTCGCCCAACTTTTCCTTCAGGGGAGCCCAATCACTCTCCTGAATCTTCAGTCACCTCCGTGACATCTTCGGTGATCTCCGTGACATCTTCGGATTTATACAATATACAGGCCTGTATGGGGTATGGGGATGGTCATTTTTGAACATGTACTGACCTGTCTGTGGGGATTTTCCCGCCAGAATTTCGCTCACGTCTGCTTGGGCTGGGGGTTGTCAAGTGCCGAACACCTGGCTCCCCGAATTGCAACATTGTTGCACGTTCGCTACAATGTTGCGGCATCGTGAACACCTGGTCTGATGCATATGTGTCTGCGTGAGTGAGTTCACGTGCCGAAAACCTGGCTCCCCGAATTGCAACAATGTTGCACGTTCGCTACAATGTTGCGGCCACCGTGAAGACCTGGTCTGGCGTCTGCGTGAGTGAGCTCACGTGCCGAACACCTGGCTCACCGAGATCAAGGCATGTCCAGGCTTGTTCTGGGTTGTACAGTTCTGCCATGCAGAGGACGGGTACTAGGAATGCATATTAAATCTATAGATAAAGTGTATGAAAATAGACGTTTTGGGATCTAGGTGGGCCTCTAGTGGGTCGATGGAGTCTTATGAGGTATCAATGTGAAGCATTCGTGAAGGCGCATCCGACGGGCTGGGTGTGGGGTTGAAATATCGTCATTCTGCGCATGCGCGGTAGACAAAGGGTATGGAAATAGCCGTTTTGGGGTCTAGGTGGGCCACTAATGGACCGATGGGGTCGAGTGAGGTATCAATGTGAAGCCTATGTGAGGGGGCATCCCACTGGGTGGATGTGGGATCGGAATATCGTCATTCTGCGCATGCATTGGTGAAGGCGCATCCGACGGGCTGGGTGTGGGGTTGAAATATCGTCATTCTGCGCATGCGCGGTAGACAAAGGGTATGAAAATAGACGTTTTGGGATATAGGTGAGCCACTAATGAGCTGATGGAGTTGAGTGAGGTATCAATGTGAAGCATATGTGAGGGGGCATCCGATTGGACTAGTGCCTCGGCCGTTGTCAACATTTTGCGCATGCGCAGACAGGGAATTCTGGGAAAAGGGTGTGGAAATAGACGTTTTAGGGTTTAGATGAGCCCCTAATGATCCTATGGTGTCGTATGAGGTCTTATTTTGAAGCTGTCGTGAGGGAGCATCCGCCTGGGCTAGTGTGTCGTTCGTTGTCAATAGTCTGCGCATGCGCAGTCTGGCCGTAGTATAGAAATAGACGTGTTGGGGTTTAGGTGGGCCACTATTGGGCCGATTGGATCGAGTGAGGTATCAATGTAAAGCATACGTGAGGGAGTATCCAACGGACTGGGTGTGACGTGGAACTGACGTCATTCTGCGCATGCGCAGTAAAGCAAGTGTATGGAAATAGACGTTCTGGGGCCTAGGCGAGCCACTAATGGGCCGATGGAGTCGAGTGAGGTATCCATGTGAAGCATATGTGAGGGAGCAACCGCCTGGAGTAGTGCCTCGGCCGTTGTTCACATTCTGCGCATGCGCAGACAGGGAATTGTGGGAAACGGGTTTGGAAATAGACGTTTTTGCGGTCTAGGTGGGCCACTAATGTTCCGATGGAGTCGAGTGAGGTATCAACGTGAAGCATTCGTGAAGGGACCTCCAGTCATGGATGGGTGCATGTCAAATTAGGGGTATGACGTCACTTCCGGTTTGGGTGAATGGGACGTGACCTTGGAACATGATAGGACATGTACTGACCTGTCTGTGGGGGTTTTCCCGCCAGAATTTCGCTGACGTCTGCGCCTGCATCCGGGTATGCATGAGGGTCTGTGAGAATGGGGTGTGACCTGGGAACATGATAGGAATGCATGTACTGACCTGTCTGTGGGGTTTTTTGCCGGCCCGGCCCGGCCCGCCCCGGACAAAGCGCGCGCGCGCGGGTTATCCGGGTGAGCGCGCGCGCGCGTCATCACCGGAAGTGCGCAGATGAATGTCGGGTCAAAAGGTCAAAGGTCACATCCAGGTCAAAAGGTCAAAGGTCTCCCTTTCGGCAAGGTTCGGCAACAATGTTGCGGCATCGATATACAGAGCTTGAACCCAAAAAGGGGATTGTAAATTAACCTGGGAAGGATGGGCAGTTCCATTTGCACCAATCAGCGGTCGAGACAAAGAGCCAATGAGCGATCGATAAAAGAACCAATGGACAGGTACTAGAATTTCGCTCACGTCTGCGCCTACATCCGGGTACTAGAATGCTTTCGCCTACGCCCGCGCCTACATCCGGGTTCTTGTACACCCGGGTAATGTTTTCTGGACATGGATGGGTTACCTTTGGCTCCATTCTAGGCCACTGATTGGCTAATACGGTGTTCAAAGCGAGTTTCATGCATTATGCTCATATAGAAAACACACAAGACAGGGTGTTTTTTTGGTGAGATCTCATTTTGTTTTTTATTCAACAATAACTAACAACAACAACGTGGGAACAACCACGTGACAACTGAAGCCCAGAACAGGGGGCTTGTACATTGAAAGAACTGAAGCCCAGAACAGGGGGCTTGTAAACTTAAGCCCAGAACGGGGCTTGTACATTGAAATGATGGGCGGCCCAGTCATATACGTGTACATCGCGGTCCTCGGCCTTGGAGTACTCGTCAAACATCTGTACGATGGTAGATAAGGTTCTGCCCCGCCATCGATGGTACAGGTAAAACAAGCAATATTGTCCGCACACGCTACTGGTCAGGCTTTGCAACGTTTCACTGTTCCAACACCACGTCTCTGTGCCTTGATCCATGAAGTCTGTTAAATCGGGATGGAGGGGTGGCAGGCCGTACGGGTCAAAGTATTCGCCGTGATGTTCTGTCAAGTACACGGCCACCCAATGTTCACCGGGCCGATCCATCGGGTCCGTGTTGAGAACGTAGGCAGCAGGATACACACGGTCTAATGGGAACACATCTCGGGCGAACACAACTTGAAAGACCATACGTGTCCCTGGGTCATTCTCCAGCACGGTGGTTATCTGGTCTGTATCCATGTTAGGTGGCAAAGTCACACAGGACGTTGCGCGCCTTGTCCACTTGAATGATGTTGTCAAACTCGGCGTAGCAGATCACATTGACGGTGGTCCCGAGGGCTCGTGCAAAGTGGATTTCCAACGGTAAATTGCCTTGCTTGGCCAGGGCCAGCTGATGGTCGTTCTCTAAGGTGGGGGTCAGATCGAAACAGAACAACGTGTATCCGTTCCCGTAGTCCTCCCGACTGATCATATTCCCTTTGTCCTGGTCGATTTGACCGGTGGCTGTAAACAGGCTCTGATAGGCTCGGATGAAATTCCTGCGCCCAAAGTTCGGTGTTAAGGCTGTGGCTGGGACCTGTTGTCCATCCACATGCAGGGCCACAAAATTGATGCCGAAATGTTTAAAGTCAAACAGATTCTCTGCGTAGGCTTCGCTGAAACTGGTATTTTCCACACAGGCCAGGGTCAATCGCTTGGGTAGTTCCCCCAGGAACAGGTTTTCTTTGTTGGCGCTCATATTTCCAGCAGGCACAGAGAAGACTTTGGTTTGTACACGTCGGATAGGGTACTGGGCTGGTTTTGTTTCCAAGGCTTTGAGGTGTCCCAGTTGAACGGCTGGATTGGGTTTCACTTTTCCGACATACAGGACTGCATCTTGGATGACAATCTTATAGTCGGTTGCATGTCCGTCTACGTCAGTGGCCATCAAGGCGAAGGTCGGAGGCGCCCGTATCAGTCGGATTTTGATGGGGATCTTGTTCAAGAGGTACCGGTCTTGCATGAAAATGTCTGCGTGCAGTCGACCCATGAGATCCACCGAGGCGCCGTTGGCGGTGAAAGCCTTCCGTTTGTTATATCCTTCATTGTCCACCGTGCTCATGTGCTCGGCTGTGTCCTGGTAGAATAAAGCGGCTGTCAGCTGAGATTTTTTAGCCTCTCGTCCATACGACAACAGCGTCTCGATGTAGGCTCGATAGGGGTACGTGTTGGTCGAGTCACTGATGAGTTTGTCGCTGAGAAATATATCCACCTGTTGAAACATCGAGTGCAGCCAGAGATTCGTCGGGCCCACCGTTGCAGCTTGGTTGATTCTGGAGCCATCCCCATTGACGACCTTGGCTTTCACATACAAGTATGTATGGGCTAAATCCACATAGGCCGTATCCGCATTACTGATGGTGAACTCGATGGGCCCTGCTTCGTTGATGCTGGAGAGCGGGAGATGAGCGGGAGATGCACATTGTTCGGCACTGGTCGTTCACCGTCTGTGTGGGCGGCACGGTCCACAAATCAAATTCACTGTTGGTCGAGGGGCAGGACTCTGCGTGGATCAAGGACATGTTTAAGAAAAGATATCCTGGGTCTTCGATGTGCGTCGTCGCTGGGTCGGTCGTCGACTGGTGCGTGGTCTCGGTGGTGCAGCTCTTTTATTCCCTACGGTGCGTTGTGCTTTGGCCACCAAGACGCCTCCCGCTTCTTTGGCCCGCCGTTTCAAGGCTTCTTTGGGTGCCGTACCCCCCAAGACATCACCGGCCACTTGCAGTCCACTGCGTACCGCTTGTTTGCCGATTGCTTTCACCCCACGCGTCACCAAGGGCAGGAACGTTTTGACGATGCTCCCGAGTATGTTCCCCAGCCCATGTCCTCGTTGCATGCGTGCACCACTGAAGACGGGAAGGCCACCCCCGGCCTGCTGGGCATAATAGTCCATATAGCTGCGCGCATCGCACTCGTAAGGGACCTTCATTATACAAAGTGGGGAGCACGTGCTTGTCGAAAATGAAGTGTCAGCACCACTTTTCCTCGTTCGAATGCCACCGGTCGTCCCGTTTCATCTCTTGTATCCACCGTGATAGTGTTGATGTCGGTTTGTCGTACGGGTAGGTAGAGCATGTGAGTGAAACTGTGGATGACTTGATCTCCATACGTCTTTTTAATGGGGACCACCCGTAACAGAGGTGTGTTGATATCGCCCACGATGTGGTTGTCGACTACGTCCGAGTAGAGGTAGAGTCCGTACATACCCGACTTCATATCCATCGGGATCTGGGCATGGTCCTCGGATGGACCCGTGTAGGCCGCGTGAGCGAGACCCAGCATTTGCTCTAGGATAGGACTCAGTACGACACTCACGTTGGCGGTGAGGAGGATCTGTGCCTTGTCGTTGTGTGCGTTGTAATCGAAGTCCACGTGATTCTTGAAGGGAAAGGATTTGATGGGTTTTAAAACATTCGTGACCCCCCGTAGAGCCTTATAATGCAACAGTCTTGTCAGCCCCTGCATGAACTCGTATTGGCCTTCGGGGAGGGTGAGTCGGGTGTTTTTGCCTTCGTAGGTCACCTCGTACCACACTTCATTGGCTCGCACGTTGTACCACGAGTAAGGGTATTGGATATCCACGAGGCCACATTCCCATCGTCCAGGTAAATGCAACGGTTGCGGTAACTGGGTGACGTACTTGGCCAAGGTGTTGTCAGGAAACACATCCAGCGAACTGTTACTGGGTAGGGTGAGGTAAAACATGGCGACTGAGCTGTCCTGCTGCTGCTTTTGGTTTTAATAGGTGTTCCAGGCCTTGGGCGGTTGTGTCCGGCGTCGTGTTCGTCGCGGTGACTTGCTACGTGGCACGGCTCTGGAGACGTGGGGTGTCCTGATCAAAGATGGTTTGTTAAAGACCTGAAAAGAAGGTGCCCGTTGTGGTGGTGTTTTGGGGGGTGACTCCGGTTCCCATTCGGCTTCCCAAGAAGGTAGTGGATCACTCGGCGGTTGCTGGGTCCGCTGCATAAAGGCCCAGCGGTGGGGATTCCCCACCAATTCCTGTGGTACATGCATGTCTTTCAAGCCTTGAGCGACCTGCGTTGACGCATCAGGTCATCCACTAAATCCGTCATGTGGGTCCTGGGGACCACCTGATTCTGTACCAGGAGTTCGCCTTTATCATTCCAAGTCATGTTAGGATTCTGTTTCATCCGTTGTAATACCAGGCCAGCTTGTTTCTTGAACGATACAGGTACACTCTTCAGCACTTCGTCTTCCATCCACTGTGGAGCTGTGGATGGTACCCCTGGTAATGGCGGCTGTTGGAGCGGTGCTGAGGTCGGCGGTGTGTCGCGTGGTGGTGGTGGTGGTGGTGGTGATGGTGGTGGGGTAGAGAGGGTTTTGTATTGGTCCATGAACGTCATGTACCGTTGAAGTGTCTCATTGTACCGTTGTACTTTCTCACTGTCGCTTAACCCCGGTCTCTGTAAGATCTGTTGCATCTCTTCATCGAGGGTGTTATGGTCTTCACCGTAGGTGGAACAGGGTAGGGCGATTGGAGGTTTTGAAGGAACCGTGGTTCGACGAGGACCATTTTTTTCGTGTGGTTCATTGTCGCCCGAAGAGCCCACCCAATACTGGACCCAACACGGAAGCGGCCAACGGTACTAAGATGGCCCCGAGAAAGCCGCCTTTCTTTTTCTTTTGTGTTTGAGAGACTTGCTTCTGGACTAGGGTTCGGAGACCTGTCTTATGCTTGGCCAACTTGGTCTTCTGAGCCGGAGTCAGTGGAACGTTGCCTTTTAACAGGTTGTACCCGATCTCGCACAGACAGCGTACAAGGTTAGGGTCCGCACCGCGTACAATGGTTCGGACCAACTCGGGTGGGGCCGTCTTCAATACACGGAGCGTCGGAGCGTGCTTCCGTATTCGCGCAGAAATCATGTACAACTAATGCTAGAACTCACAACTCTGCTCTTTTTATCTACCTCAGAGAACAGAGACAAAGTCAACCATGCTGTGCTATTAATTCTTTTTATTATCCCCATCATCAAACACACCCTCCAGCTGGGGGAGCCACTGTGGGTGTGTTTACATTATTTTTGCATGTACACGTGGTGGGTCTCTCCGGGAAAGATGCCGGTCCGTAGTCGAAGGTGGTCGGGGGTGGCTTGCTTGAGGTCGAAGAGCATATACCCGTGCTGAGGGGTTGTCGCATCTTTGAAGGCTTGCAACGCAAACGGTGTGCGGCCGGGATACATCTGTCACGCCAGGTGCAGCAGTTAAGTGGTATCTCTCGGGTTTTTGAAGACCACCAGGTAGTGGGCATTTAAGCTGATGTTCCTATGTTCTTTGTTTTTACTGAACAGATTCTGCACAATGTAGATGATACTGAGCCGTCGATGATGGCTGCCTTTGGTAAAGAATTGGGTGACATGCGCATCCGTCTCCGCCATGAGATCATCCAGAACCACCAAGGTGTCGGGTTCCAAATCGACCAGGTTGGGTAGGCCGTCCACGAACGTGATGTGGGGCATTGCTGCATACGCTGCTTGCCATTCTCCGTAACACCACACGACTCGGCCAATGGGTGGGGTGATCATGCTGTCGGCGTGTTGAAGGAGCTTCCTGACGAAGTGCGTTTTTCCGGAGCCCGTCGGTCCTGCGATGACGCAAGTGAAGGGATGCTGCCACCGAGGGTCCATGGTTCGAGCTGTATGCGCTGTCTTGGTAACCCGCTCTTGTAAATTTGGTACGAGTGAACTGGAGTGGTGGTGGTGGGTACAACGTCGGTCGTCGTTGTCTGTTCACTGTGAGTGATGATGGTGGTGGGTATAACGTCGGCCGTCGTTGTCTGTTCACTGTGAAGGATGAAATCCGGTGGGTTTTCAGACGTAGTGGGTGTACTTGGTGTAGGTGTTGACTGTATACTCGGTGTGGAGCTCGATGTGGCTTGTACACGGGGTTTGGTGGTGGTGATGACTGGGCTCGTTTCGATCACGGAGGTGACTGGTGCTATCTGTAGACTGGTTTCACTGCCACTCACAGCTGGAGTTCTAAGTGGGTTAAGTAGCGTGCTGACATAGGCTGCGTCGTAAAACACACCTCCGTACAACACACTCAGCAGGGTTAGCAATATCACCACAAAGCCCACTTGCGCTTTGCGCGTTTTGGGAGACGCTGTGTTCAGAGGCAGCTGCTGCTTGTCCATAGCACCGTGGTCGAACGTGGAATGAAGGGTGACGGTAGTGGTGTCTGGCTTTATAGTCGTTTCACCTGGTTGGCCGCCATCCAGGAATTGAAGGAACTGGGCCAGCCTTGCCATTTGACGAAATGAAACAGTTTACCACGCCGACGTTCCGTTTTCAAAATCTGCTCCACCGTGTAGTAGTGTTGCCGTGTTTTTAAGACAGGCTGTAATTCCGTCTCGTAAAACGTCCCTAGCAACGGTTCCCCTTGAAGATCTTCCAGTACATAGACTCGCTGCTGTCGGGGTAGGCGCCGTTTAATCAGGAAGTGCTCATCGCTCCAGTTGGGCAAGTAACTTTTCTCAAATTGACCTTTGACTTTACTGATCCGTACAGGGTCCCCGACCTTGTACATCTCCTTCATCGTTCGCTGCGATTGCCTGGGGTGCAAGACACGCCGGACTTGGGCTTCATTGCGTTGGGTCACGGTAATGGGGGCTCTCTCTATACTCCGGTGATTGGCTCGATTGTAACCACTCACAAGTTTCGGGAGAACATCGATGTACCGCCTTGTATTCTTATAGGTGAAATATTTATACATGCGGCCTTTGAATGTCCTGTTGAACCTTTCCACCACGGAAGCCTTGGTCTCGTTGTACGTATGGAAGAAAAACACCTTCTGGGCTCTCAGAAACTGTTGGAACGGTCTGTTGAGGAATTTCGTGTCTTCGTCGGTTTGCAAATACATGGGTTTGCGCCCGGTCTTGAAGATGTCCTTGAACGCCGCTATGAGATTCGACCCCGTTTTCGTCCGGATGGGTACCACCCACGCATACTTCGACAGGATATCGATGCACGTCAAGATATACCGATTCCCATCGTTGTGTTTGGCAAAGGCGCTCATATCGACCAAATCCGCTTGCCATTGGGCATCTAGTCCTCCCACGATGACCCGGTTCCGTAGAAAATGGCGACGGGCAGCTCGATGTAAGGTATAGGTGTCTTGATTTCTTAACCAATCTCGGACTTCATCACGTTGTATCCCCTGGAGTTTAGCCGCTCGATAGAGAGCTGTCAATGCACTATAGGCCGCCGGACTGTCGGGAGTGTAGTATAAGTTATCCAACACCTTCCCTATCGAGCAGATACGCTGGAAGATCTTTTTAGCAGAGTGAAAGAAGATTGTATTTTAGGTTATTTGAGAGAGATTGGTTTGTTGTACAAATTTTAATGTTTGTACCTGTTTTAACGCATTAGTTTACCGAGTTTTTGAATTGATTACTTAGAATTTTGTTTGATCGTCGCTATATAGCTGAAATATTGCTGAATGCGACGTTAAACCCTAATTCTCTCTCTCTCTCCAACACCTTCCCCCAGCTCTTCATGGTGACAAATGATGATGGACCCTGGCTCTATCGTTTATTTATAACGGGTATATCTTGGGCCGGAGTTTCTTTCTGATTTTCTTCGTTGGCTTCTGCCAGCACATTGTCCATGGTAAATGACCAGTCCAACTCGTCTGATGACCGATCTTCCTCCGTAAGCACTTGATCCACATCTACCACGGCATCTTCCAATGCAGACCATAAATCAGGGTGAAGGGTAAAATGGACTGTACCCCTTTTCTAGCCGAGCCAATTGAGCAAAGAAGGGGCCGCGTCGGATGTACACATCGTGACACAAGTGGATGAGGTCGCCGTCCAGTTCATCAGACAACACCCGTTTGAATTTGGTCCTGCCCTCTCGGGACAGACGAATGTGAGCCGGGCACGGTTGTGTAGGGTCCGCATCACAGATGTCTCCCACCTCCTCCATGATATCGACCATATCCGCATAAGCGTGCAGGAAGACCTCGGGGGTCAAACTGAGATACGCCCGTATTATATGCTCCGTCATGGTCAATACGTGAATGATACCAGATTTGACTGTCTCTCGTATTTATAGGGACAACCCCGTGAGATCAAAGGATCGGGTGGTCATGTCACTGGGCTGACTGAGTCTAGCCGGATAATCAATGGCATCATCGTCTGCCTCCGCTTCATTGCTAGACATTTGTTCATTGAGTTCTGCCGCCGCTTGACTCAGGGCATGAGCCCACTCCAACTGAACAGCTGACCGCTCGTCCGGTGTAAATAGCTGGTCCACAATAGGCACCACTTTCTCGAAGGCTGTCCACAAATCGGGGTCTAGGGTGAAGCCTCGCGTAGGGTCTTGGTAACGGCCCAGGCGTGGGAAGAAGGGTCCACGGTGTACGTAGATGGCATTGTCTATGTGGATGAGGTTTCCGTCGAGCTCACCGCTCAACACCCGTTTAAATTTGGTCCAGCCGTCACTGTGTAGCGTAACCGTATAAGATACGGTCTCAGCGGGCGACCAGCAAACATCTCCACCGTCTTCCACGAGGGTGACTTTATCTTCATAGACGTGTAACCCCACCCGGGATGTAAGGGGAAGGATGGCTCGTAGCACTGGTGACATGCTTGACCCAATGACGAACGGTGAATGACACACACTCTGACTGACCCTCTGTCATTGCCACAGCGTCAGGGTCAATAGGGCACAGACCATTACTAGGCCAACGAGCCGTCGCTGGTTCCGGCGTGAGCGCTCGTGATCCATAATCCGGGCATCAAGGATGGTTGTCATAGTCCAGTAGTGGTGGGTGATAGCACACCTCTCCATCGTGTGCACTCTGTCGAGGACCGCTTCTGTGAACTCTTTCAGGATCTGACGTCGCCCCTCGTTGTCGTCGCCATCTGCAAACATGGATCGAATCACTGCTCGGTAACCCTTGAGTGAATTAACCACGGTGGCATGCTGTAAAATGCGAGTCGCATAGGGATGGGTGTCCGTCATGGCTCTGTAACCGTAGGAATGGGGGTGTGGGATCCAGATGGACGTGTTTTATAGACCACGTCACACATGCGCGCCTAGACCTAGCACTACGGGTGTAGTCCGTGATACGTACTATTCTGATGGGTTAGTCCAAAAAGAGAGCAACAACAACAAAGATTACAGGTCAACCCTTCTATTAGCCCCTCCATCACAGCACATCCACGCTGGAGGAACCAGTAGGAAACATGATAGGGATGCATGTACTGACCTGTCTTTTTTCCCCCAGAATTTCGCTGACGTCCGTGTCTTTCATCCGGGCACTTCACGTCTGCGCCTGCATCGGGGTATGTATGAGGGTCTGGAGGGGGCGACTGTATGTGGTGAGTTGGCTGTGGGTGTTTTTTCCGGTGACGTGCGCGCCTGCATCCGAGTATGTATGAGGGTCTTGAAGGGGTAGTGTCTTTTCGGTGACGTCCGTGTCTTTTCGGTGACGTCCGTGTCTTTTCGGTGACGTCCGTGTCTTTTCGGTGACGTCCGTGTCTTTCATCCGGTGCCGCAACATTGTTGCCGAATATTGCCGAAAGGGAGACCTTTGCCATTTTGACCTGGATGTGACCTTTGACCTTTTGACCCGACATTCACCCGCGCACTTCCGGTGATGACGCGCGCGCTACGGCCGGGGCGAGCCGGGCCGGGCCGGGAAAAACCCCACAGACAGGTCAGTACATGCATTCCTATCATGTTCCCAGGTCACACCCCATTCACACAGACCCTCATGCACACCCGGATGCAGGCGCAGAATGTTGGCAACGGCCGAGACACTAGTCCAATCGGATGCCCCCTCACATATGCTTCACATTGATACCTCACTCAACTTCATCGGCTCATTAGTGGCTCACCTAGATCCCAAAACGTCTATTTTCATACCCTTTGTCTATTGCGCATGCGCAGAATGACGATATTCCGACCCCACATCCACCCAGTGGGATGCCCCCTTACATAGGCTTCACATTGATACCTCACTCGACCCCATCGGGCCATTAGTGGCTCACCTAGACCCCAAAACGGCTATTTCCATACCCTTTGTCTACCGCGCATGCGCAGAATGACGATATTTCAACCCCACACCCAGCTCGTCGGATGCGCCTTCACGAATGCTTCACATTGATACCTCATACGCTCCATCGACCCACTAGAGGCCCACCTAGACCCCAAAACGTCTATTTCCATACACTTTGTCTATAGATTTAATATGCATTCCTAGTACCCGTCCTCTGCATGGCAGAACTGTACAACCCAGAACAAGTCTGGACATGCCTTGATCTCGGGGTGCCAGGTGTTCGGCACGTGAGCTCACTCACGCAGACGCCAGACCAGGTCTTCACGGTGGCCGCAACATTGTAGCGAACGTGCAACATTGTTGCAATTCGGGGAGCCAGGTGTTCGGCACGTGAACTCACTCACGCAGACACATATGCACCAGACCAGGCGTTCACGATGCCGCAACATTGTAGCGAACGTGCAACAATGTTGCAATTCGGGGAGCCAGGTGTTCGGCACGTGACAACCCTCAGCCCAAGCAGACGTGAGCGAAATTCTGGCGGGAAAACCCCCACAGACAGGTCAGTACATGTCCTATCATGTTCAAAAATGACCATCCCCATACCCCATACAGGCCTGTATATTGTATAAAATCCGAAGATGTCACGGAGATCACCGAAGATGTCACGGAGGTGACCGAAGATACACGGAGGTGCCCGAAGACACACGGAGGTGAACGACATTGTGGAAAAAACCCACAGACAGGTCAGTACATATCCTATCATGTTCACAGGTCACGCTCCATTTACCCAGATCGGAAGTGACGTCATACGGGACTGGTGGCGCCCCCTGGCGGAAGCAGGGAACCAAGAGTTACCTCCCTGAAAAAAAGGCTTCTGCCGTCCTTTAGATACTACTTCAGTATGTAGGGCATCGGCGCAATAATCCACGGACGAGGGTTCGAATCCCGCTAACGACCAATTCTTTCTCTCTCAAAAATCATTTCATACATGTAGCTATATTTTGAGACACCACAATTATCCAAAGCTGTTTCTGGGGAAAGTATTCCATTAGAGTTCATGGAAAATAATTTAACCGAGTTGTGAAGTTGTGAACTTCATTTGCTGTGTTTGCATATCATTACGTTGCCATATTGTCAGAGACCGCCAATAGGAATGCTTCTGATGTGCCCCCCGCCCCCATTTTCCTGAACGACATCTTGAACAAGTATCTAAGCAGCTGATACATTTTACATACATCTACCCTGGATTATAATTATTGGCGTATTATTAAGGATGTGCCACTTGCATTCAAAAGATTTTGCTAGTTACATGTGCATAGGTTTTAATTTTGCATTTGAACATGTATTTGTAGGGAAAAATGTTGAGAGAAATACAGCTTTGATGAGACGAGCCGATTGGTAAGTACGTGCACTATACATGTATATCTATCTGTAAAAATGAATTATTTATAGTCAGGAGCAATTCTGCCTTTCCAAGTTAAGGAGAGAGAGAGAGAGAATTACGGTTTAACGTCACGTTCAGCAATATTTCAGCTATATAGCGCCGATCAAACAAAATTCTAAGTATTCAAGTTAATAACTTAGTAATCCAACACATTAAAACATACACACCTTAAAACTTATGCAGCAAACCGATTTCTCTCAAATAACCTAAGATACAGTCTTCTTTCACCCGCTCGGTAAAAAGTATCTCTTACAATCTTAAAATCTATACAATCGATAAGAATATGTTTTAAGTTAAAGTCTCAGAGCGGGATGGCGACATATATATGTTCTACGAGATATCCAACATTGCTAAAATGGGATATTTTTTTTTTTTTTTTTTTTTTTTTTTTTTTTTTTAAAGCTCCACAGCAGTAAAGAAGTTGTTATCCATAGAATAGCCTTGTGTTAAAATGGGATATACTCAAAGAGAGTTGTTTTGGGCAAGTCGCATTATAGATGAAATCAAACTGTTTTGTGCGATATAATTGTCGTTTTCGAACCTTTATAAACTGTAATTTTGAAATCATGTGGCTTCTTCATGCTTTTATTTGAAATCATGTTTCGTGCGTTAAACACCCGGGAAGAACAAAGACACTGTGGACTAACACTGTCAGGAATTATAAGACATGACCGGCGATGAACGTAGAAAGAATTATCACTTATAAACATAAATATCCCAGGGTATAGCGCTATAACGGAAGATATTCTCAAGAGGTAAGAGTAACTATCACGGTTTCACGGAGAGCCGATATTTTGGAACAGTGTGGTGCATCGAATGTCAACCCTACAAGCCATTTGCATTTGCCCGTTTACGGAGAGAGAGACAGAGAATTAAGGTTTAACGTCGCGATCATCCCCCGTTTACGAAAAGGGATATACCAGTCAACATGTCAATACAAATTTCCGTTTCTAAAGAGGGAGGACGAATTTTCATGATGTAAAAAGGATCGATTTATCTTATTGTTATTTTAGGAGGAACCATTCCTACGAATGTGTGGCTACATCCAATGTGTAGTAGCTCATTCCAAGCCAAAGTAATACCGGCCAAATTGTCATTAGGAATACCTGAGATACAACTTTAACACTCGCATTAATCCATATATATTCTTCATTAACACATCCGTGCACATTTTTAACGCCCGTGTTAATATTTTTGTTTTAGGTAATTTCTGCAGTGCTGCAGGCCAACATACCACGTGACCTTCCTAGCCAATCGCAATACTACACTTACCAAGTCATCACGTTTATGCTATCAGCAGACGAATATTCTGTTGGAAGGGGGGTCAGTACACTGAAATAAGTAATAACATGTTTAACGTGTCATTTTGAGATGGGTAATATGTTAGATATTTCATAATGCTACATCTTTCAACCAATTTTTCCACAAAAACATGTCTCATGGACGTAACGATGGAAATATTTGAGGGTTGTGACATGTTTCACTCGCGTTGCCGTCTCACTATAACGGTAAGAAATGCTGTTTGAAACATCAAAGCTGAAACACGTACAACCGAATTGCAAGACATGTGTCATGAAAAAAAGGAGTAAAAAAGGGATTAGTGCTGTCTGATGCATGGAATTAGATACCAGGTCGTCTTCACACAGTTCTCACCGCATCTCGGAAATGCATTGCGGCAGAGAGCTTTGGCAATTTGCAAACAAAGATATGATTACCACTGGCTTCCAGATATTTATCTCTGGTCTACGGATGGAATTTGGCTTAATGTCACACTCAAGTTTGTTTCACTCATATGGTGACAGTCAGTTTGGTTGGTGAAGGAAGCCGGAGTACCCGGAGAGAACCACCGCCCTTCGGCAAGTAACTGACAAACCTTCACACGTGGTCTATAGCGACCCGGAAGATATAACAGACTGAGCATTTTAATTGTATTATTTGCATAACAATTTAACTCAACCAGGCCTAGGGTATTTGATGCCTGCCCAGGCGCATTTCACCCCACCCCTCTCCTTCCAAATATGTCTTTGCTCACTGAGATAGAAGTTTGAAACTTCTCACAACATAACCTCAACTAAAAAGTGTGAAAATTAAAAAAGAAAATAAATAAATTTTCAAGATGGCCGCTTTGAAGAATTTACAGTTACGACATATTTGCCCAGCTCAAAGTTTGACTCTTCACTGGAACCCTATGTGGGGCACTCATGAGAGCAGCACTGGAGGAAACAACAACTGTGTTCTCCATGTGATCAAAGCTGCATCCAGTATTTTGAATTGTGAATTTGTAGCGCACTGTCAATATGATTGCTTACGTCTTTACAGCCTTGGACGGAATTCGGCCTTAGTGGCATTAACCAGAAGGAGACAAAAGGGGCATTATTTTTCGTACGTATGGGAATATTGAATAGTGTTTGTTGTCAACAATGTTTCTACTTCATCCCACAATGTGATCACTGCTGCAAAACTCGAGACGAATCCAGCCCTGATTTTAGCAATCAGCTGCGATCCGTTTCAGTATACCCTAAAATGGAATAAAATTTCAGCCGCCCCGAAACAGAAAGAGTTAGTATGAAATTTTAATACAGCAGAGCGCCCGGGTCTGATCACATGATAATTATCCTTCTCTTTTTGTTAACCAGTATAGTACCAAGCTCCTGGGTACTACCATTTCTTCAAAATGACATATGCGGATGGGTGGCTCAGTTGAGCTATATGACGGGTCAGGCCGCGAGATCAGCCTTCGTCAGCCTCAGTTTCGTTCGTTTTTCAGGTGTTTAAAAAAAAGGTTTATGTCACATATGGAATATGTGACAAAAATCGGCATGGTCAACCCCTTATTTTGACTAGCTTTTTTATCTCGCCTCGAGACGGGGAACACTGGAGACAAATCTTATTGAAATCGATTGTGAAGATTTTTCCAGGAAATGAACGAAATATGGCGTATTTAGGGTCATTTCAATAGATTACGTTCCAAGGAAAGAAAATTTATCCCGGGTTAAATTTGCATAACTGGCTTGTATGTTGAATTAATGGTATGAGCATTACCATGAAGAAAATATATACTTTTATAGGGGTTTTCTGGATGGACCATTCGTGGTCCGAATGCGTCGTGAATTGTCATCTGGTAGCAACGCCCACCAACGCCAAGCTTAACGCTTCAACGCCCTGGTGTAATTGCTCAGAAGCTGATTTTTCAGATATTCCATGGAATTGTCACTAATTCATCGAAATACATTGACGCCCATCAACGCCCATTGTTACGCCTTAACGCCCTATCTGTACGCCTTAACGCCCGTCTCAACACCTTAACGCCTTATCTTAACGCCTTGATGCCATATCCTAACGCCCTAACGCACATAGACCAGCCAATCGGCGGGCTGGGGAAGTAACCAATCAGTGCAGTCATAAGGGCATTCACGGCGCACACACAGCGACATGTAAAAGCATGTAACAAAATGTAGCACTATATATGACTCATTATGTCCATCATAATCAATGTTGGTCAGGATGGCCGAGTGATCTAAGGCGCCAGTCTTCAATGCTGGTCCACATATGTGGGGCGTGCGTTCGAATCTCACTCCTAACACACACCTTTTTCGTTATTTTTCGCCATGTTGTAAAACCATTGTACAAATATAGCACTATATATGAATCATTATGACCACAACAACCAGCGTTGGTCAGGATGGCCGAGTGGTCTAAGGTGCCAGTCTCAAGATCTATGAAATTGTCTTCCCCGGGTATGGGTATACTAGTCTGCACATGCGGGCGTGGGTTCGAATCCCACTCCTGACACGCACCATTTTACTCGTCACACAGAGTCATAGAAATGAGAATGTTGTTGTTGTTGTTGTTGAGATAGTGTAGTCTCTCAATTTCGGGTAAGTAAAAGTCAAGAGAAGTAATCCAGTTTAGTGACGCAGAAAGCAGAATCTATCAGTGTTAATTTTTCATGGAATTTTCTGGAAAACCCCTGTTCTATTTATAGATCACTTGGGAGTAGTAGAGAAAGGGGAGTTTCGGAGGCTACCTGGTAGAGTTACCTCAGCGTATCCGGAAGTGAAGTCACACAGGTCATATGCAAATTTTTAGGTCAACTTGGGATCGCGGTAGGCTAACGCCTCAACGCCTATGTTAATGCCTTAATCCTTTATCTTAACGCCCTAGCATAACGCATTGACGCCATGATGTAGACAGATGAAAGAACAGGAAGAAAGATGACATGTCAATCATGTTATTAGCCCCTCCAGTACATCATACCAACGCTGTGGCAGGGCCGCGTTGGGTATGTTTACAACTCAAGTAGGCTCTTGTTCAATCAGAAGTCGTCGTTGGAGAAAGTTCAATCTTCGGCCAGAATCGCTTTTGGTCTAAGCGTCGTCGGGCAGGCCGGGATACTGTAATGGCAGCATGTCCTGAAACACTTGTTTGCGCACTTGGGGTGTAGTAAGTAAAGTGGTCATTCTTGAGGTGCGCAGGGATACATTTGAGAGATTGAGGTTCTATATCTCATCCAAAGATGAAGTGTAAGGTGTCATCTTGAAGCTCTCATGGTGTAAACCACGACTTGAGTGATTTTCATGTCATCTGCGACGTCATTGGTGACATCATCAATACGTGTGGTAGCGAAATTTTGACTAGTCGACCAATACATATGGACTGATAATCCTTATATGTACAGACACCACCACCACCACCACACAGCATCACCACCACCGGGCGTTGACGCCCGTCATCGCCCGGTGGTGGTAGCTCCCGTAAGGCGGAGCTGTTGGATCGGAGCTCTTGGAGCACATAGCTCAGAAGTGACGTCATCGTACGCATGCGCACGCACCTGTGGTGCACCCTGTACCCTATAGCCCGTATGGCATAGGGTGCATCAGGGTAGCTGACTGCAGAGATAATCTAGACAGTGCGTTGTTTATATATTTCACAATGTCTGCCTGAATGTTTACATGCACCGATACACTGTATGTAAACTGAGTGTGTGGTAAATAAAACATTATTTAGTCATTAAAAGGTCATGACAGCTGATAAAGTGAAGTAATTAGAGTGTGATGTATTAACATCACAAAACATAAGAGATAGGTGGCTGTTTATTGTATCTCGGTAAAAATTGTGTTAACCCTACCTGACCTGGGGGGTGAAGACACTGTCCCCCCCCCCCCCCCCCCCGCCGTTGGTGTTTTCCTCCTATCTCCGGAACGACAAAAAATTGAGAGCTGAAACTTCGTGACCTTTTAGATAATCATATTGGGGTCATTTTGAGCATATTTGCATGACCCCCCGAGTAGAGGATCATGGGCAAATTCAAAATGGCGGTCATGTGAGGTGCCTGAAAAGTGATGTTTTGGTCATATTTCTTCAAAAATTTTGCTTTTCTGTTTGGAAAAGTTGGTAAAACCTATTTTATTTCATATCAGATTATTATTTACTAATTTATCATGCAGTTTTTGCGAAGAAAAAACAAAAATAAAAAGTTTGAAAATTCTGACCAAAAAATCGTCCAAAAATGCTCTTTTTGAAAATGACGTCCCAGTGACGTCATCATGGCGGCCATCTCGGATTTTTTACATTTTCTTGTAGACCATGACCCAAAGATATAGTGTGGTGAATTTCAGCCCTCTAGCCTTAGCGATAGCGAAAATATATACGGGGGCACTTTCCGCTCCCCGCTCCCTCCCAAGGCTGCGATACTGGCCCAGGCCAGATAGAATTAAACTGATGAAAATGTCCAACAATAATTCACAAAATTCACAAAATGGCGGTCATGTGAGGTGCCTGAAAAGTGATGTTTTCGTCATATTTCTTCAAAAATTTTGCATTTCTGTTTGGAAAAGTTGGTAAAACCTATTTTATTTCATATCAGATTATTATTTACTAATTTATCATGCAGTTTTTGCGAAGAAAAAACAAAAATAAAAAGTTTGAAAATTCTGACCAAAAAATCGTCCAAAAATGCTCTATTTGAAAATGACGTCCCAGTGACGTCATCATGGCGGCCATCTCGGATTTTTTACATTTTCTTGTAGACCATGACCCAAAGATATAGTGTGGTGAGTTTCAGCCCTCTAGCCTTAGCGATAGCGAAAATATATACGGGGGCACTTTCCGCCCCCCCCCCCCCCCCAAGGCTGCGATACTGGCCCAGGCCAGATAGAATTAAACTGATGAAAATGTCCAACAATAATTCACAATTTGGTGGCCATTTTGAATTCATCGAAGCTGGCCTATCTGTAACATTGTCACGGTACATTTACTGAACATCAGTATCATGTACCTTTCATGTAAAAGTGTTCACCATATGAAATAGAAATGCGTACAAAGGGTAGGCGGTTGGTTTAGGTCAACACATTTTACTCCTCCCCCTCCCCCCACCTTCCAAATTACAACATAAAACTCACCCCATGCAGAGTTCAGCTTGCAGCTGTATATTTTCTGGGTCCTGGAACAATCACATATCAGCATGCAAATGATGATACTTTTGTCACAAGTGTAAATAACTTCCGATTTTTTGACGGTAAGCCACTCGACTATTTGCCTTGTAATTTTCGCTCAAATTGTTAAGTTTTTACCATTTAAATGTGCGCGTTCAGATCTTTCGAATTTGGGGCAGAATGTTTAGAACATGGAACAACTACGCCGATAACATATGCTGCCAAGCAGGACTATGCAAATTTACCTCCCCTTGGACAGGCGACTATGACATCTAAAATACACTATCTTACACACCAGCACCAAATTAATTACTCAGCATGATATTTCCCAACGCAAATCAATTACGATGAATAGGTAACAATTATATGCGTCTTAGCAATTATTTTTGAAGATTCTGAGAAACTTTTCGACATTTACCAGACGAAGGAAAGTACAAATTTAACATCAATTTGACTATAATTCCAGTTATTTTTACATATTCCTTGCTTATCTGATATGGATTAGAAGTTAGGAAGCGAGATTATTATTCGGACAATTGCTGCGAAGCCATCGTCATGGTTATTTACGATAACATTTAAGGTTTCATCTCGAAATGTCGATTTCACATGGAAAACCCACCAAAACAAAGATGGGGTAGGGGGAAAGGGAAGGGCCGGATATCCAGCGAAATGGCTCTTATCTAGCAAGTGTGATATACTATTGTAATCGTATACTCCCGTAGACTATTATGCGCCAGCAACACTTTTTCCATAAAATACACCGTAATCATATATGCAATACCTTATATACAGCAAAAATATACTATGACGTATGATACGCTCTGCAGGCTTGGAATAAGCCAGTTGCCTTGTCATTTTCGCTCAAATTGTTCAGTTTTATACCATTTTAATGCGCGCGTTCAGATCTTTCGAATGTCGTGCAGAATATTCAGAAATTGTCAAGTGTAACATAGAACAACTACGCCGATAACATATTGTAGAATTTTCGGTCTTCAAGACGACAAAGGCTTTTGCGCGATCTTAAATATTATAACTCAATGTCGTCTGTTGACTCGGGTGATGGTGTCTACATAACCCAGATAAATAGATTCCAGTTTCGGCTACAAGATTTCTCGAAGACTTGATAGCCTCTTTAAATGAGACAGGATAAAACAACGACGGAATCCAAGTCTGTTGAACATTAAGCCGATTTATTGTAAATTCATTCCACCTAACTTAGGAATGATCGGCGGCATTCGGCAGGCAGACCAACACAGATTCATTAACATCAGACCATTTGTAAGTGTCTTTCAAAACTGTAGATGGTACATCTATCATCGAGACAGGATGTTGAATTAGTCTGCCTGTACACATCGATCATTTCTATATATAAAATTCTAGTATATTACAGGGACAAGCTGACTCGTCAAATCTTCAGTACAGTGTTAATTGTCGTCTAAATCTGTGCTAAATCTCCTTCCAAATAACGGTGTGAACTATTCCGTATCATATGAGCAGTCGGAAGCGTAAAACCAGAATGGATTCTGATGGGACTCAAACAGACAATGAGAATACCGAAATGGCCACCCGTGTACTAAGTCAGCCAGAGAGACCCGATGACGTACAATCTCTTGAGGAGCTCTATAAAGTCACGGATATAAAGGACCTGAGTAAATGTTTCGCCAAGCTACACCTGAGTTTCACGTCAGAGATGAAAATACTATCCGAACAGGTGAGCCGTGTGAAAGTCCGTGCACGTGAGGTAGAAGAAACCTGCAAATCTTTAGGGGAGGATATCCTTGAACTTCAGGAGAGTGAAATTCCTGAATTGAAGCGCCAACTAGAACATGAAAAAAATGAAAGAATTAAATTGGATTTATGGGGGCGCAAGTGGAATCTTGTCGTGAAAGGTATACCGAGTAGCCCACACGAGCCACCATCTGTCACCAAAAACTTGGTTCGCACAGCATTCATTGAAAAACTGTCAATATCGTCCGACGAAGTAAATCTTATGCTTTTCCAAGCTGTCCATCGTCTTCCTGGGGGCCCCGATGGGTCCAAAAATGTCTTTGTTCGCTTCGTCCAGTTGGAGGATAGAGACAAAGTCCTGGATGCCGCTCGAAAGCTCACCAGAGGTTGTGGCTTTAGCGCCATTCCAAATCTACCTCCAGTTCTTGCCCAACGACGATTTGAGCTCTCAAAACAACTGCAAAATATGCCAAAAGAAAAACAGGCCGTCACGAAAATTGCATACCTTCGAGAGGCTCCTTTTGTGACCCTCACTAAGAAATGAACGATGAACAACAGTCAGGACCGACACAGTCGATGTACATTTCCTCTTGACCAGGTACATTTCTTTTTTTCTTTTCTTCTCATACCTGACAGTGACAACTGACCGTTACACACGCCAGCAAGTCAATATACTGATATACGATATCATCTCTTCACTTACATTTCTGTGAAGTAACATGTACATCAACCGATTATTAATTATAATCAGTGTGTCTGAATTAGCAGTAATCAACTCTGGAACTGTATTATATAATCAATCCACGGAACTGATTTCACTGAGCTCTCGATTATGTCTCTATCCATATTTCATTATACTCTGAGCTATAGCCCATAAGAGTAATTCTGAGAATTCATTGTCTCCGTTTAACATTCCTTGAACTCTAGATTTTGTAGCACTATATTCTGGAGACAAAACTTAAATTCTCAACTTCTATGTGTCGCAAAGACAAACTGACCTCGGGTCCTAATTGTCCAGTCCACCGCCCTATATAATCTCTCTGTTTACAAACAATTTCATGGTGGTGTTACATGGCTCTGCCTGATCGTAGTTTTTCTACCAGTCACACATTTGACATTTAGTATGAACTATTGCAAGCTACAATGTCTGATATATACTCCCTTAGTTCTATCAGAGACAAAGCTGGAATTTCTTCAACTTCACTGATTAACATCAACAATCTGTTATATCCTGGACTGATTTTAGTGCGAATGCTACTGAGGATCAATGTGGTCATTACACTATAAATTTGCAATTTTTATCAGTCACAAAGATGATTATCAGTTCACCATTCAATATAATCTCACTGTTTATTTATAAATTTGAAGTTGTGGTAAACGGTTCATCCTGACCGTAGATGTAGTTTTTCTACTTCTTGCGTATTTGACATTCAGTATAAACTAATGCAAGCTACGCTGCCTGATACATATTTACCTTAGTTATGTCGCTCATGATGTCTCAATTATATAGTCTGCCATTCAATATTGATATATTCATGACTTGTATATGAGAGACTGTTCTACATATGCACTCCTCGGCTGCTGGCTTCACATTGTTGAATGTATATTTTATTATTATTATTTTATTTTATTTTATTTTATTTTATTTTATTTTTTTTTTAAATATTTTCATTAAATGTTTTCCAAGGAATGTCACTTAAGTTCTGTCTATAGCACATCCCTAAGAACGACTGTTTGTATAATACTGATCAGTCACCTATAATATTGGACTACATTTTCCCGGATACGAAGTTTCGCACAAGTCTGTATATACTCGAGAATGTTAATTTTGTTGTTATATTTTTCAACTTATACAGACTTTGTCTGTCGTAATGCAATTTTTTTATCTTCCATGGTCGACTCCTGCAAAATATTTCTTTTCTTTACATTTCATCACCCCCAGTTTGCCTCTTTGAATCTTATAAGGATATATCTAGTCTGTGTTGTTAAAATATTTAGAAATGGATAATACCAATATTTTAAACCCGCCTGACGACCTTGATCTGCTACAGATGCCTTTTCATAACGAGGATGACGTAGTTACTAATATCAGTCTGAACGACGAATCTAGTGATGATTTATCATATCTAGAAGGTTTCCAAGATTTGGCGTTCAATCCTTTAGATCTGAATAATGTTGAAGCCGCAGCGTACTTAACAGATGACTGCTCTCCTGAAATATCTCACTGGGGAGATCTTAATAACCATCAGTCTAATTATTACATCGAAAACTCATTTAATGCACAAATTAATACAAACGCTATCTCCGACACAAAATCTATGTCAGTCATACACTTCAATGCTAGAAGCCTGAAGAAACATTTTTCAGAAATCATTGGCTTAACCAATAACTTAAAATTCAACTTCTCCGTAATTGGTATTTCTGAGAGCTGGTTGGATCCCGCCACTGAGAAATTGTTTGATATTCCAGGGTATCAGCCCTTTACTTCTTCCAGAGTCAAAAGAAAAGGCGGAGGACTCGTCTTATATATCGATGAAAAATTCTCTGAATGTTTAGTAAAGGCCTGTTCAAACCAGTGCGATTCCCGCTCCGGTTTGCCGGTCCGGTTACCGCACCGGGAAACGGACAGAAACCTTTCAATGATTTTCAATAGGGCCCTTCACATTACAGCGGTCCGTCAAAACAACACGTATTGATCGCCGTGCGACATACCGCATATAACCTCTCGTGGGGTTTTGTGCGTGTTGCCGTAGCGCGGTGGACTTGTCCAGAGCGTCAACCCGGAAATCCCGTGCACTTCACCGCATGTAGTGTGAATAGCAGCCCGGAGCGTTTGACGGAGCGCGAAATCGGATGCGGTAACCAGACCGGCACACCGGAGCGGGAATCGCACTGGTTTGAACAGACCTTAAGAGAGGACCTATCCTTCCGCGAAGACGATGGTGAATATGAATCCTTGTTCGTGGAAATGAAGGACGGTCCCATGTCTTACATAATCGGTGTTATTTATCGCCCGCCTGGAAAAAATGTAGTTTTTCAATGAGTTATTCAATGATGGTATGACATCTCTGTTGGAAATCATCAAACCAGAGAAAAAGAATTGCATAATCATGGGCGACTTCAACATAGATCTTTTTAAAACTGAACGTCATGGCCCATCTAAAAATTTCCTCGATATCATGAGATCGCATTACTTCCTCCCCAAAATAACAAAACCGACTAGAGTTAAATCCAATTCTGCTACACTAATTGATAACATTTTCTTGAATTTCCATGAAGACTGTCTTATGTCTGGAATACTTCTCTCAGACGTCACTGATCATTTCCCTATTTTTCATATTAACAATAACGAATTTTCCAAACAGAAACAATCCTGTAGCATAAAATTTCGAAGAATAAGCAAGGAACAAAAAGATACGTTTAAACAAAAGTTGGAAAATATCGATTGGAATGACGTCATTAACGAACAAGACGTAAACAAAGCCACCGATACTTTCTCGGCTAAGTTTAATGAAACCTACAACAGCTGTTTTCCAGTAGTAACAATAAATCAAAACAGAACCCAGATTATTAAACCATGGATTAGTCCCGCAATTTTGAAATCAATAAGAGAAAAAAATAGACTATTTAGACAGCATATCGAACGCAAAGACCCAATCATTACGAAACAGTATCGCGATTACAGAAATAAACTAAATCATACCCTGAGACTAGCCAAACGGAATTATTATGAAAATAAATTCAATCAGCATAATAACAGTATCAAAGGCACTTGGAAAATTCTAAATGAGCTAATGAATCGCAAAAAATCAACGAGTTTACCTAAGAAATTCAAAATAAATGATCATGAGACAACCGACCCAATTGATATTGCCAACGGATTCAACAATTATTTCAGTACCATTGCTTCTAACCTCGAATCAAATATCCCTGACACAACAAAGAACTTCAGAGAATTTCTAACTACCAATTATCAAAATAATTTTTCTCTGGACGATTGTACAGCTGAAGAAGTAACCAGTATTATAGCGGATTTTAACAATGGCGCAGCTGGTATTGACGGTATACGAACTTCTATAATCAAAACGTTTGCCAATCTCATATGTGAGCCATTATGTCATCTAGCTAACATGTCATTTCGACAGGGTCAAGTACCCAATTCCATGAAAACTGCTATAGTAACGCCAATATTTAAATCTGGCGATAAAGAATTATTAGAAAATTATCGCCCAATATCAGTACTTAACTGTTTTAGTAAAGTGCTTGAGAAGCTAGTGGCAAATAGAATGCATATATTTTTGAACGAACAGAACATCTTATATTTAAACCAGTTCGGCTTCAGACAAAACCATTCCACCGCTTTGGCTGCTCTATCCTTATACGAAAAATTAGTAGCTGCCAAGGAATCACACAAATACAGTATAGTCACATTTTTGGATTTATCAAAAGCTTTCGACACTGTTAATCACGAAGTACTATTGTATAAGCTGGATCATTATGGTTTCCGAGGAATCACAAACACTTGGTTCCAGAGTTATTTATCTTCTAGATTCCAGTGTGTCAAGTTCAACGATACAATGTCGTCGTCGACTTGTATGAGCTGTGGAGTGCCACAAGGCTCAATATTAGGTCCTATTCTGTTTCTACTTTATATAAATGATATTAGTAATGTTTCTCACATTCTTGACATTCTACTCTTTGCTGACGATACTAGTGTCTTTCTCTCAGACGACGATTATGCTAACCTCATTACAGGTATATCACACGAACTGGAGAAACTACATACTTGGTTCTCCTGCAACAAATTGTCTCTTAATATAGCTAAGACGAAATTTATGTTCATAAAACCAAGCAAACGATCAAACATTGAAGCTCCAACATTGTCTATTAATGGACAATCAATAGAACATGTGGAAAATTTTAAATTCCTGGGAGTTTATTTCAATAATAAACTGAATTAGCTGACACATATAACTGAAATCGCCAAGAAGCTATCAAGAAATTTAGGGGTCATAAATCATATCAAAAACCATGTTAATAAAAAAACATTATTCATATTGTATTACTCCCTCATTTGTCCCTATTTGACATATTGCAATATTGTTTGGGGCAATACCTACATAACTCACCTTACTCCATTGATAACTCTCCAAAAACGTGCCATCCGAATAATATCTCTATCCGGAAGGTATGAACATACCGACCCTCTGTTTAAAAATCTGAATATTCTCACACTACCAAAACTCAACAATTACCTTATTTTACAATACGTCCATAAGTTCAGTTATCACCCCTCGCTTCTGCCCATTAACCACCAGAGTTACTTTACACGTATATCCAATGTGCATCGATATGCTACTAGAAATTCTAGAATCAACCTGTATCGACCCTTTTATTTTTCCGATCTTTCATTCTTCACTGCCAGAATTAAAGGTCCTAGGCTGTGGAACAAACTACCCACCCATCTCAAAACAATAGACTCTATTTCTCTATATAAGTCGCAGTTGAAAAAACTGAACTGAATTTCACATTCTGTAAGCAGGGCCGACCATGGGTATTTTCTTTTTTGTTATTCACCGGTTCAGAATTTTTTTTACCTACACTGAAGCTTTTCTAAAATGAGATCAAGTACAATATATTCAATCTTCAGTGATGGTTTTATAATACTATATTATTTTCTTTTGGGATAGAACAAACCCCCTGGGGTTTTATTCCCGCCAGTTATACATCATACATCTTTCTGTCAACATACTGCTACGGATATCATCGTTTTCTAGATATAATATTGATCATGTATGTATAAATTTGAACTGGTGAATAAATTGAAATTGAAAAAAAAAAAAAAAAAATTGTTGACCCCTTCTCTCTTGCGGGAAACAAGCCTATGTTTATGTATACTATGATTGTCTTTTTGAATTTGGTGCTAATACTGTTATATGGAATATGGAATAGGTCTTTGGATTATGGACGCGGATATTCTCTAATGGACGACGGCCGAATTATGAATGACGGACCAGACGCTTGTAATTCCCGCTCGGCTATCTCTCTCATTTTCCAAACATGCACATCATATTCGGATTTACAAAGTACAATTACATAACCATTCTGTATATTAACTCCATATAAATTGAAGTTATATAACTGTTTATGTTTTACAAAAAAACCTGACCCACAAGGTCATGAAATGGAATCTCGGAAATAGCTTAATCAAAATAAGCGGCACTGGAAATTAAACACAGTTAAAATACGACTTCTAGTTTGCATGCACAAATTGCTGTGACAAGTATGGTGGCTAAGAAATTCCATATTTCACACATCCCCCAGAAATGGAAGATGGATTATACTATCGGTGAAACATTCATCTCAAAGTAGAAAAACAAAATGCATAATTCATTAAAATGATATCCAAACTTGCAAGTTCATAGAATAGTCCGTAGTCCGAGTTCGTAATCCGCAATATAAGTCAAATATCGTATCCAGTTAGCATAATCCATGTTCATAGCATACGCAAATACTCCAGGTATGTGATACAACATGCCAGTCACACCGCATGTCAGGTATGACCAAAGCAATTGCCTGAAAACATTCCAAGCACCTCAGTCGCGAAGTCAAAATAATGTACCAAAACATGACACAAAATCAAAACAATTGATGGAAAATCCTTCGAGTACCTCAGCTGCAAATCCAAAAACAGAACAAAATACATGTAGAACAGCATTAAAATGTCAAAACAGTCAAACCAAAATAAACAAAAGAATTAGAACAATAAGAAGAGGGGGAAAATGGTGCTAGAGACTGCATGAGTGATCAATTCAGCAGCAACCAGTACACCAGAACTTGATCTCAAGTAAGAATACGTTTCCGACCGGAAAACGCACACCGTCTGGCAAGAGTGATAAAAAAAACAAAGAAGGATACAAAGATGGGAAAATATGATCACGTGGAGCAGTCTCCGGAGTACTGTCCAGTGGCACGTCATACATTGCAATGTCACCAGGTGGAACAGGCTGACGTACAATGAAGGTCCGCGAACAAAATTGAGAACAATGTTTATACAGATTATGACGTGTACGAAAGATATACAATATCGCGACAAGGGTACCCAGCAAAACCATGGTAAAAGAAATATATGTCAAAATGTCATTCACTGACACGTCAATTATATCATCACCTGAATTCTGTCATCATGAAGGACGTCGTCCCCATGACGACCCACATGCTGAGCGGAGCCGTCAGTCAACGGTAGTGATCCCTGTGGAGGCGGTTCTACGGAGGGGGAGGAGCCGGGTGACTGTCATGCCGTTCTTCGGCTTGAACCAGACTGCGCTGAGTCCCAAGAGCAGGATTGCATATGGACCGAGGATCCGCACCATCCCAAACGATTTGGGGGTCAACGACGCGCAACTAACTGATATTCACCAGTTTTCGCTTCCCTGATCGGGAGTGACGGATATGTGCAACTGGGTCATCTATCCGGGTTATCTCATACTGGGGATCACAATGAGATGTAAGTTTAATTCGTTCTTCGGCTTTTACAACTACGGAATCACCCATCTTGAACTCACCTGCGTTAGCTCGCCTATTTATCTGAGCACGTTGATATCCTCGTGACGTTTCCGTTGCCACCTTGGCACGTTGTAAGATATTACCGAATATCGTAAGTCTGTCATCTAAATCTTGAGATGCATCAACAGGAAGTGAAAGCTGAAGTCGTATACGGCGGCCATAGGTCAGAAAGAATGACGTATAACCTGTCGAGACATGTACAGTATTATGGTAAGTTATGAGTGCCGCTGGTACACCCAATAGTATACATAGTTTGCGTACAGTTCTGTATGCATTACCTCTGAGAGCTTTAGATCAAATAGCCAGAGATATACAACAATCTGCGTCTTCAGGAAATATAATACCATCAAAAATCATTAAAGTATGTCAAGATATAGCTTATTTTCGGTTGTATCGTCCAGTGAACATAATCGAAACATCTCAAGATCGGCTTTTCTTGAAACTCGACTACTTAGATAAAGGACTGGACATCATTAATTTACCTCGAATCCTGAATGATCCAGAGGTACGCAACGCTGTACCAAACTATTTTAAGTTCACAGAACCTCCTTGCATTTCATATAAGTAGACTAAATCTATAGCCACCAAAATATTCAATTACTCCAATGCTGTCAAGGAATTTGACTGGAACTTATACACGTCAGGAGGCTATAGTTGTGATTGTGAATTGTCGAACTTTATCTATACACCATGCAAACATATTGTGACTGGTGACCTCGATGTGGTGAGTGATAAGGATCTGAAATTACTCCTGATGAAAGGACCTAAATATAGAGAGCCGAGAAGAATAAATCTGAAGGCCGACCAGAAGATAGTCCTCTCTGCATTAGAACAGTACGTTATTGATTGGTCTAAGCGAGAAAAAGTTGAAACTACAGTACTCGCTGATTGGCTGGACCTCACCAAGTACAAGGTCCTTGAAACAATCCGCCATATTGACAGAAATACTCTTCCCCAAGCAAAACAAGTACTGAGAAACCTCAATTCGCAAGAAGTTCTAGCAAATCTCCAGAGTAAATTCGTCATAGTACCAGCAGACAAAGCTCCGAATAATATAATATTCATATGTAAATATTACTATTACCAGGTGCTGGTTAAAGAATTGAGTGTAGACATATCTTCATCAAACACGTCTACTTACTCCCAAACTGCATTTACTCTGGAAGATTTATTTAACAATCACAAAAAGTTTCTCAGGGAAAGAGGTGTTTGTCTTCCAACCAATCATAACGACATATCAAAGATATACTGGACTCCCAAAATGCATAAATCACCATACAAAGCTAGATTCATAGCTGGCTCTAGAAGCTGCACCACCAAGCTTCTTTCAACCCTATTGACGAGGGCCCTTCAGGAGGTAAAATCATTTTGGGAAAGGTATTGCGCCACTATTTCTAAGAACTCTGGCGTTGAATGTATGTGGATATTGAAAAACTCAAAATGTCTCACGGAAGAACTTGATGCTAAAGGCCCCATACCGTACAGACATGTATCCACATGGGATTTCTCGACTCTCTATACTACAATCCCTCATCAGGACCTTATTGACCGTATAAGTTCATTAATAGTATCTGTGTTCAAGAAAACTGATCGTAGATATATTAATGTCGGAAGCCATAAAGCATTCTTTAGCTCGACTACATACAAGAGATATCATTCATGGGATGTTTCTTTGTTTATAGAGTTGCTTGAATTTCTCATTAAAAATATCTATGTGAAATTTGGCAACACAATATATCAGCAGCATATAGGTATTCCAATGGGTACTAATTGTGCACCCCTGTTGGCTGACTTGTATCTGTTCTCTTATGAATATGACTATATGCAGGCGCTTTCAAAAACCGATCCATTCAAAGCCCGTTCCTTCTCATTCACCAAACGCTATATAGACGATCTTCTCGCTGTGGATAATCGCTATATAAATGAAGCAGTGAAGGATATATATCCACCTTCACTGGATTTGAAGGAAACTACAGATAGCCCTACAGGCACATCTTATTTAGATCTCTATCTCTACAAAAATGAAGCGGGCATTCTCTCTCGTCGACTTTATGACAAAAGAGATGATTACAATTTCGACATCGTAAACTATCCCTATCTGGATAGTAATATTCCAGTGGGACCTGCATATGGCGTATACATATCTCGCTTAGTAGCATTTGCTAGATCCTGTGTTAAATGTGATGATTTTAATCAACGTCACAAAACACTGTTGCAGAAACTTATAAAACAGGGCTATTCCACCAAGCGCCTCCACTCAAAGTTTCTCAAATTTGGCGATACATATCGCATGCTGATAGCAAAATACGAACGTAGCGTGCAAGATCTATGGCGCTACGTTTCGTAACTTGTGTCTAATTCCGCTTAACCCGGGGCTAGGGGCCGTATGAACACATGTACTTCAATATCCTCATGGTGCTCATATGAACAGTCACAATCAAAGCGTGACTGAGATACATCTTTTTTGGATAACGACTCTAAAACGAATATTACGGATTAAGAATACTGATCAGCGATACGGATTTGATATTTTTGGAACATCATGATGTCTTGCCGGCATCATTGAAAACTGTTGACCGCTTCTCTCTCGCAGGAAACAAGCCTATGTTTATGTATACTATGATTGTCTTTTTGAATTTGGTGCTAATACTGTTATATGGAAAATGGAATAGGTCTTCGGATTATGGACGCGGATATTCTCTAATGGACGACGGCTGGATTATGAATGACGGACTAGACGCTTGTAATCTCAACGTCTAGACTGGTTATTCACTAACTTCTGAATTATATTCTTAAAGGTCTGGTTGAGCCTTTCTGTCTTGCCATTGGTCTAAGGATGGTACGGTGTGGTTCTACGGTGCTCAATACCAACTGCTTCGAATTTTCTTCGAAGTGAGTCAGCATTGAACTTTTTACCTAAATCGGTAATCACTATCTTAGGTATACCATAGCATGTACGGTACTCACCAAAGAACTTTCCCTCAACACATTCAGAAGTTTTTGCTGGAATAGCATATGCTTCAGCCTATGCAGTATGGTGCTTCCAATGGCGATGGACGTTTAGTAGAGTACTGTACCCCATTATGTATTGCATAATCATCTGGGGCATTCCTTAGAAAATCCCCATACTCATTCTCCTGCTGTTGACGTATCTCGGCTACGTCGATGTCATGTGCATCAAGAGGCACGTAAGGTAGTACCTCATCATCTGACTCCGGAATGACGTAATCACCAGTGTCAAGGGTTGCCACTTCCGGTGGGCGTCGGAGGCGTGAAAGCATATCTGCCCTGATGTTTTGGCACCTTTAATGTATTCTATTTTACATCCATATTCAGCAATAAGTACAGCCCATCTCTGGACGTTTGTGTTGTTGAGCTCACCTACGAAAAGACTCAAGGGTTTGTGGCGGGTATAAACTATAAATTCAGCCCCATACAAATATGGCTGCAGCTTTTGTAAAGCATACACCACTGCATAAGTATCCTTTTCCATGGCTGGCCATCTCAACTGACCATCCTTCAACGTTGAAGATACATACTGAATAACCCTTTCTATAATATCGTCATCCTCCTGGACCAAAATAGCACCTACTGCGCAGCTAGACGCATCTGTGTATAGCTTGTATGGTCTTTGTAGATCAGGATAGGCTAGAACTATGTCAGAACATAATATACTTTTCAGTCTGTCAAAGGCTGTCTATTGGTCTGGTGCCGAATAAAAACGTGCATTTCTCCGTGTCAGTGTCAAGAGTAGACCCACTATAGAGGTATACTGTGGTACACACGACCGATAATAACCAGCCATGCCGAGTAAGGATCAAACCTCACTCAATGAAGTGGGCGGTGACATACTACGTATAACTTCTATCTTTTGACTTTGTGGCGAAATACCATTGGCTGATATATGGTAGCCCAGAAGGTCCACTGAATCGGCTGCAAAGACACACTTTTTGCGATTAAGCTGAGGGTTGTATTCCTGAAAGCGTTTGAACACAAGTTCCAGATGGTAAGCATGCTGTTCTGCATCTGTTGAGTAGATAGCAATGTCGTCTACATAAACAAACACAAATTTGGCTACATAATCTCTGAAAACGTCATACATCCCTCTATGGAAAACTGCCCCCGAGTTACAAAACCCTAATGGAATGACTGACCATTCCCACGGCCCTTCCGAACAATAAAGGCCGTTTTCTCCATATCTTTTTCAGCCATGGGTATTTATCAATAACCACTTTTGAGGTCGAGAATTGAGAAAATGCTACTACCACTAAGAGAATCAAAAATGTCAGAAATCAATGGTAAAGGATAGCTATCTTTACGTACAATGGATTTCAGCCTACGATAGTCAATGCAAAATCTTATGTTACCGTCTTTCTTTGGTACCACGGTGATTGGTGAAGCCCAAGGTGAGGTTGAAGGTCGTATCACACCGCGTCCAACATCTCTTGGATCTGTTCCTTGACAACATGTTGTTTCTTCAGTGGCAGTCTATAGGCCTGTTGTTTGATCGGTGGATGATCTCCGGTAGGTATAGTACACTTGCCCTGGGGGTGTCTTCCTGCTCCAGGTTTCTTGGCAACGTCAAAGAGGTCATGGTATTTCTCAAGTACACAGTCAATTGATTTATGACCCGTAGTCTCTTTAATCGTGGAGGATCCAACCCCCATGCCAAATCGCAGTGTTTCTAATTGGTAAGTTTTGTCAAACCACCGAATTTTGGCCGTTTCATACTCAAGACGCGCACACCCAAAACCGAGCGAGTCCGAACCTAAGACACACTGATGCAGCATCTCTGGTACAATAGGAACTGGAAAAGGACGAACATCTTCAAACTTCAGCTCAGTCTGACCAAGAACCTTCAATGACGTCTCGTTGATGGCGTATATAGTACCAGCTTTTCGCAAAGGGCTACGTGCTGACAACCGTTGCCACACATCTCTTCTTAACAAGATTGTACATGCGCCTGTATCAACGAGAGCTGTCACTGTTCTGCCTTGCAGATTTAACTGGGCCGAGAACCTGCCCGTGACATTGGCAGTTTTGGCCCCCATCCGTTTCCCGATTGATTCTGAATGAAATCATTTCGAAAGCTTACTCGCCTCTGGGGGTTGTCATGGGCCACGTGCACTTGAAGATTCCTGCGACCGCGAACAGCGCGTGGTCCTCCTGGTAGGTAGGTTCTGCAGTTGGCCTGAATGTGATTTGGCTGACCGCAACGGAAACACACTGGCCTATTGTCGCACTGAGGGCATTCAGGCCTGTTCATTCGCACACCTAGGAACCGTTGACGTTGTCTCTGGTTACCATTTCTCCAGCGCTGATGTCATTGTCCACGCGCCTGTGCAGTCTGTGTATGCTGGGGCGGTACACTCATCTGCCGGGTGACTTCATCCCGCAAACGTCGAATCTTCGCAGCGATTGCACAACTCTATACACTTTCTTCCTGTCGTGCGCGGTTGCTGGCGCCTTGTACCTCATTTTCAGGGTTTTGTGACGACCCAACTTTGATAGGTTCATGTTCCGTAGTCATTATTCATGGTCGCCAACAGTTCTGAACTGGCCGTCTGTTCATCGACGTACTTCATGGCCTCGTCCAAATCTGTACCATGTTTTGTCATTACTATTTTCCTTGACAGTGTTTTGTCGAAAAGGGCGCGGACGTATGCTCGTAACATTAACCGCTTAGCATCATCCGATACAGTAGGGTAAGCTCACCTGGCGAGTTCCTTAAACCGTCGATTAAAAGCACTGATTGCTTCACTGGGTTTCTGGACAATAGTGTCAAGCTCACCTTTCAATCGTTCATCTTAATAAGCGGACACAAATTGAGTAGTCACGTGAGTACGTATGTCACCCCACGTTGTAGTTTCTCCATTTTAGTCACTGAGAAAGCGTTCAATCTCTCTATGGAGTGATCCTGGGGAAGTCCATGCCGCTATTTGAGCCGGCCCCACTCTGACGCCTTGTAAGCCCTGACGTGCCACGGTGCAATCATCCATCCACTCTCTCACCTCACTTGGAGAAAACCCATCACACTTTTGAATAGAAGAAATGTGGTCCTTTACCTGTTCTCTCTGCAACTGACGATTGCCCTTGGCCTGAATATCAGTCCGCAGACTGTCCACAAGTTTCGTGATGCCTTGAGCAATGGCCTGGAGCTCCTGCACTTTCACTGGCTCAGCCATTTAGTCCAAAAGTTAGTACTCTCAGTGTCCTCCGTCGATCCCCTGTAGCTGACGTCTAATGATGTTGTAGTTGTATCCAAAAATGTTCTTTATCCTGAAGCAACGCCCGCCAATGTAGAAGTTTCGGTCTTCAAGTCGACAAAGGCTGGTGCGCGATCTTAGATATTATAACGCAAGGTCGTCTGTTGACTCGGGTGATGGTGTCTACATAACCCAGATAAATAGATTCCAGTTTCGGCTACGAGATTTCTCGAAGACTTGATAGCCTGTTTAAATGAGACAGGATAAAACAACGACGGAGTCCATGTCTGTTGAACATTAAGCCAATTTATTGTAAATTCATTCCACCTAACTTAGGAATGATCGACGGCATTCGGCAGGCAGACCAACACAGCTTCATTAACATCAGACCATTTGTAAGTGTCTTTCAAAACTGGAGATGGTACATTTATCATCGAGACATGAAGTTGAATTAGTCTGCCTGTAGACATCAATCATTTCTATATATACAATTCTAGTATATTGCAGGGTTAAGCTGACACGTAAAATCTTCAGTACAGTTGTGACTTCCCGCTCGGCTATCTGTCTCATTTTTCAAACATGCACATCATATTAGAGTTTACAAAGTACAATTACATAACCATTCTATATATTAACTCCATATAAATTGAAGTTATATAACTGTTTATGTTTAACAAAATACCTGAGCTACATGAAATAAAATCTCGGAAATAGCTTAATCAAAACAAGCGGCACTGGAAATTAAACACAGTAAAAATACGACTTCTAGTTTGCATGCACAAATTGCTGTCACAAGTATGGTGGCTAAAAAATTCCATATTTCACAGTATGTTGCCAAGCAGGACTATACAGATTTACCTTCCCTTGGACAGGGCGACTATGGCATCTAAAGTGCATTATCTTGGACACCAACACCAAATTGATTACTCAGCATGATATTTTCCAACGTAAAACTCGTAGACAATATTAAATGCGGTGAATAAGTAACAATTATTTGCGTCTTATCAATTATTTTTGAAGATTCTGAAATAATTTTCGACATTTACCACACGGAGGAAAGCGCAAATTTAACATCAATTTGACTTTAATTCCGGTTATTTTCACATATTTCGTGCCTATCTGTTATGGTTTAGAAGCTAGAAAGCGAGATTATAAATCGGACAATTGCTGCGAAGCCATCGTCATGGTTATTCCGATAACATTTGAGATTTTATCTCGAAATGTCGATTTCAGATGGAAAAACCCACGAAAACAAAGATGGGGTAGGGGGAAGTGAAGGGCCGCATATCCAACGAAAAGGCCTTTATCTGGCAAGTGTGATATACTAGTGTAATCGCATACTCTCGCAGATTACTATGCGCCAGCAACACTTTTTCCATAAAATACACCTTAATCACATATGCAATACCTTATATACAGCAAAGATATACTATGACGTATGATACGCTCTGCTGACTTGAAATAAGCAATTTGCCTTGTGATTTTCCCTCAAATTGTTCAGTTTTATACCGTTTTAATGTGCCCGCTTAGGTCTTTCGAATGTCGGGCAGAAAATTTGGAAATGTTCAAGTGTACCATGGAATAACTAGGCCGATATATGTTGCCAAGCAGGACTATACAGATTTACCTCCGTTTGGACAGGGCGACTATGGCATCTAAAACACATTATCTCGGTCACCAACACCAAATTAATTACTCAGCATGATATTTCCCAACGTAAAACTCGTAGACAATATTAAATACGGTGAATAGGTAACAATTATTTGCGTCTTAGCGATTATTTTCGAAGATTCTGAGGGAATTTTCGACATTTACCAGACGGAGGAAAGTACAAATTTAACATCAATTTGACAATAATTCCAGTTATTTTTACATATTCCGTGCCTATCTGATATGGTTTAGCAGCTAGAAAGCGAGATTATAATTCGGACAATTGCTGTGAGGCCATCGTCATGGTTATTACGATAACATTTGAGGTTTTATCTCGAAATGTCTATTTCAGATGGAAAAAATCCACTAAAACAAAGACAGGATGGGGGGAAGTGTGGGGGGGGGGCGGATATCCAACGAAAAGGCCCTGATCTGGCAAGTGTGATATACTAGTGTAATCGTATACTCTCGCAGACTATTATGCGCCAGCAACCCTTTTACCATTACAAGCGTCTAGTCCGTCATTCATAATCCAGCCGTCGTCCATTAGAGAATACCCGCGTCCATAATCCAAAGACCTATTCCATTTTCCACATAACAGTATTAGCACCAAATTCAAAAAGACAATTAGCACCAAATTCAAAAAGACAATCATAGTATACATAAATATAGGCTTGTTTGCTGCAAGAGAGAAGCGGTCAACAGTTTTCAATGATGCCGGCAAGACATCATGATGTTCCAAAAATATCAAATCCGTATCGCTGATCAGGTGTGACAGAGGCTGGTGTGACGTCATACACAGCGCCATGATACTCACGACCTCATGCTAAAGTTCCGCATAGAGCTTCATAGGTCTTTCAGAACGGCTTTCGACGTCGAAGGCTATGGCATTTGGATTCGAGGGACGTAAAAACGATCGTGCTTTATATAGTGCAGCCGATAGGTGAATGATACAAAAGTATTGTGCATTTCATGATAAAAGCATGAAACTTGGCATGTTGCTAGACTAAGACCATACGGAAAGAATTGGATATAGGGCCATCACAGATTCGTCCTATGTAGGTCACGGCGTCCATTTTCCAAAATGGCGGCCATGATGTGCAGCTTTCACTTATTTCATGGACAAAAACTTATGATTAGAAACGTTTTCGAATGAACTGTCCAGTTTAGTCACAAACCATGCATTTAATAGTTCATTGAAACATTCTATCGGCGGATCTGATAATGTAACGTGTTCTTTTATACAATCAGCTTATCCCATCGAAACTTTACCCATGAAATCACCCAGCAAAAATTCAAAACAAAAACAGTTCTCTCCCCTGCCAGTCATGCGCATTCTCACACCCATACTTCCCTCTTGTTCCGCCGAGCTACACGATCAAGTGGTGTATCTCAGAGGGGAAGGCGGGTGGGTATCACTGGAAGCGAGGTAAGTTTTTTTTCTGAAAGGGAACGAGAGGAAAATGGACTCACCAGCAAGCAGGATAGAAACTGTACGTCCGATCTTTATCTTGCTTTCTTGCTGGCCTCGGTCCCATAGAAACCATCTGAGCTGTTATTAGGGGACTGAAGGAGTAGAGGTCGTCACATACTAACGTCATGTCACGGAGGTGGAATGAAGCAGACATCGTATTTGATCTACAGTAGCCCGCCCTCATAATATCCGTCACTGTTATATTAGTCCACAAATGCGATGATGCCGCTAGTGCTCTAATCTCGTGACCAGAAACGTTTGCAAGTGCGGCTTGCCTATCCGCAGCCGTGGAGTACGCTAGTCAAGTCGTATTTTTGAGCCAACTGGAGATAGAATTTGCCTGATTTTTTGTTTGGCATTCATATCGAAAGGGATAAACAAGCGCCTCCTACCCGCCCTACGATTTTCAGTACGATTCAGATAACACGCAAGTGCACGAACCGGACACACCAACATGTCTGATTCAAGACCGGGCGAAAGGAAATCAGATAAGGATGGAATTGTGAACTCTCGAGATATGGTATCCTAGACAGCTTGATTCTTAGCCACGAACTCGGGGAGTGTTGAGAGAATGACTTTGCTCCAGTTCCTAGGATGTCTGACGTTCCTTCTATCGAGTGCATGCAGCTCTGACACACGAGCTGCCGAGGGGAGAGCCAACAAAAACAAGGTTTTTTAAGGTAACATCTTGAGATCAATTGACTATACTGGCAATCGACGAAGTACCAGGTCTAAGTCTCACTTCGGCAAATTCGGGGTGACCGACTGACCCGAAACCTTGAACGCTTTGATAAGCGCAGTCAAATTCGGATCAGTCGAAGGATTAATCCCAGTACCCAGAAGAATAGGCTGAGCGATGACTGCTCTGTAACCTTCTACCTTAGTGGGTACTAGGCCCCTATCCTGGAACAGGTACAATATAAACGCTGCTACTTGAGGAATGGTGGCTCTGGATGGATTGATATCCCTCTCTCCACACCAAACATTAAAGACGACCCACTTTGATTGGTATACAATGGAAGAGGACGGTCGAATCGATTGTACCATTCGGCGCCCAAATTCCGCAGAAAATTTCACCTGAGCAAAGTGTCCTTTGAGCACTTGCACACGTGGTAGTGGAACAGCTCTGGCTGGCTGTGGGATATTGACGTCCCGGATTGGCGTAGTAGGTTGCGCCATACCGGAAGTCGTCTCAGTATATCTACCAGAAGATCTAGTAAGTTCGGGAACCACGGCCTTGCTGGCCGCCACGGAACAATTAGGTATACGACACAGATGTGTTCGTGGATCTTCCGGAGTACCTTCGCTAGGATAGCTGGAGGCGAGAACACATATGCTACCATGGCTGACCGGTCCTGCGATAGGGCGTCCACTGGGTATGCCAACGGATCCGGGACCGGAGACATGATCAAGGGCAATAGATTGTTGCGCCGTGTGGCGACCGGATCCATGTTTGGCATCTTCCAAACATGAGCCATCTGTTTTAGTATGGTTTGGCGAAGTTGCCACTCTGTGGGAATTATCTGATTCCGTCGTGAAAGCGAGTCCGCTAAGACATTCAGAACTTCCGGGATGTGCCTGGCCAACACTGATATGTTGTTGTCCCAACACAGACCGCAAAAGATTTCCGCTTGTCTTTTAATTGCGGATATCTCGTCCCCTCCCCTGCTTGTTGATGTAGGACAAATGCCATAAACTGCAACACGTTTATATGGTACGAGCGTTCCTCGATTGTCCATGACCCGGATATCGACTTGGACTCGAGGTGGGCTTCCCATCCTTCCATGGATGTGTCCGTGAATAGGTGATGTGACGGGCGAAACGGAAGTAGCAACACACTGGCATTACGTTGAGTGGATCAAGTCACCATTGGAGGCATTGTTTGACAAGAAGCGTGACAGATATCCACGGGTTCAACTGCCTTTCGACCCAATGATGATTGAGATATATCATCAAGGGACGAAGCTGCAGTCGCCGTCTTGGTGTTACGTCCTGTGTTGACGTCAAGAGGTCGACTATCGCAGCAAAATGTTACGTCCTGTATTGACGTCAAGAGGCCGACTATCGCAGCAAAGTGTAAAGCCCTGGCTTGAGATAACTTGAGGAACCGTGGTATCTTCGTTGTTATTTTTGCCAACAATCTTCCGGGTGTTTGGCGAGAGCTAAAAGCGTATCGTAGTTCACCCCCAGAAAATTGCGTCTTTGTGACGGAGTTCTGACTTATCTTCGTGTGGAATGTATCCCAGAGATGTCAGTATCCTTAAGACAAACTGCGTGTCCTGGATTAACTGCTCTTTGCAGGCATTCCTTAGCAGTGAGTCCTTGATATAAAAGTGGTACTTTATACCTAGACTGTGCAGGAATAGTGCCACTGGTGTAAACACTCGAGTAAACACCCAAGGGGAAGTACAAAGGCCGAACGGTAGTACTTGAAGTTGAAAGCGTCGTTTGCCGACCATGAATCTTAAGCACTTCCTGTCCTCTGTATGTATCGAGATATGAAGGTATGCATCATTAAATCCAGAGAAGTCAACCATTCTCCTTGATTGAGTACGGACCGGATGGACCGGAAGGACTCCATGCGTAAGTGTGGCAGTGGAGTGAGATAGTCCTTGTTGAGGCGCTTGAGGTTGACAACCATGCGCATCTCGGACGTGTCTTTCTTGGGGACCAGAACGACCGGTGAATAGAACCCGGGTGTTTTGTTCTAAACCGGACGTTCTATAACAGACGCCTTCTCTATCAGTTGTCCACAGAGGATTGTATTGCTGATAGATGAACCGCTCATAAAGGAATACAAGACGGGACGTTTCATGGCTTTATCATCAAGTGCACAATGCTTTCACCGTTGCCATTGAATAATGGAGGCGGCCATTGGCCATTTTGCAAAATGGCCACCATGACCTATATAGGCCAAATTTGAGATGGCCCTATATCCAGATTTAATTGTATAGATATGGTCTACCTTTGTGCCAAGTTTCATGCTTTTATCACCAAGTGCACAATGCTTTCACCTTTGCCAATAAATAATGGAGGTGGCCAGTTTGCAAAATGGCCGCCATGACCTATATAGGCCAAATTTGAGATGACCCTATATCCAGATTTAATTGTATAGATATGGTCTACCTTTGTGTCAAGTTTCATGCTTTTATCACCAAGTGCACAATGCTTTCACCGTTGCTAATGAATAATAATGAAGGCGGCCATTTTGCAAAATGGCCGCCATGATCTATATAGGCCAAATTTGATATGGCCATATATCCAGATTTAATTGTATAGATATGGTCTACCTTTGTGCCAAGTTTCATGCTTTTATCATCAAGTGCACAATGCTTTCACCGTTGCCAATAAATAATGGAGGTGGCCATTTTGCAAAATGGCCGCCATGACCTATATAGGCCAAATTTGAGATGGCCCTATATCCAGATTTAATTGTATAGATATAGTCTACCTTTGTGCCAAGTTTCATGCTTTTATCATCAATTGCACAATGCTTTCACCTATCGGCTGCACTATTACTATCGCTAGTTTTAAACTTCGGTCGTTTAAAACGCACAACGCGCAGTCGGTTTGATCAGTATGTAATTATTATGAGGTATATTTGAACAAGGATTGGAGAAAGTGCTTGATCGGCGTGGGGTCTTTCTGACGACTCTTTCTGACTGAATCAGATGAATATTTACCCTATTTTACTATGAGCCATTTCTGATAACCAATGGAGACGACTCGTCAATTTGGTCACATACGTTCTTTTATATTTGTACCTAATTCCGTTTAAACCGATGAGGTCATTCCTCGCTGAGATATAGAGCATGGCTTGAATCACTGTTGCTCATTGGGATGTCTTTTGGAGGAATAAGATCAGAATATTGGCTTATAGTGTCACATGATTCGGACAACGAAATTCATTTGTAATCCAAATACTCATCCGCACAGGTAACATTTATCAAAAATTATTAACAATATCCCAAGTTATCAGGAAATCAATATACTGTATATTCGCGCTTTGTTTCGACATTTCCGTATCTGTAAATTTTTACTACACTTAGTGTTTCAGCTTGTAAATTTGTCTTCCTTATGGGATACAAGTTGTGTTCCTTTATAAATCCTGTTATATGTTATGAAATTCTGTCACCATTGCGACGTTAATTCTACTATTTTGATAGAACACTCTGTTGGCAGAATCGATTTGTCGTTCTATATTGAGCAAATCTGCATTAATAGTCTCACCCATCAATAAAAAGGATAGAATTGAAATAACATGTGGGATAAGATATTTCCCGCATTTCAATTAACAAAGTTAGGAATATAGTTCTTTCGCACAGTTCTGTACATCGATCAGTAGAATGTAAATTAGGTTTGTCCAGATATCCATTGTGTGCGTACGCACTAGCTTTGCATTATAACCATTCGTGGCAATATCAAAATGTGTCGGGCCACATCAGCCCGGTCAAAATCTGTCGAATATATCCATTCAAGGCATTTCGTCTTGTTTCATCGTTGAACATTTCAATGAAAGGCTTTCTTCGCCGAACAGGCACAGGGTGATTAAAAACATTGTGTTTTATGAGTTGCATTATGTGTTGATAGAAAACTTCTCACCAACAATGCAATTCTTATTTCACGCGCTTGAATCCAAAACCGAGACACCCACCAGGTGCATTGTACGAAATTATTTCTGTTGATTCAGACCAATCAACCCTTACGCATTCGGCGCGAGACTCACGCATTTGGCATCTCCCTCGCGCTCTCCCACAACTATATCAAAATCTCACCCATCTATTTCTAAAATAACCAAGAATCCTTCAAAACATTTTTGCAAGAAAAGAAGTCCGTGATTTCAAAATTTTCCAAGATTGGTTGCAAAGTGTCCATTTGTAGCTTCCGTGAAGGGTGAAATGTACACTGGTAGGATGTAATATGAAACAAAAATGCGAAAAATTGTATGAAATAACACCTAAGAATTCGCGTTTCTGAGGGGCTCGTATCTCCTGGGCGGATATACTCAAATCTCACGCCTTGGTAAAATTATACTTGAGTGGTCCGGTTGATTCTCGCGCTATAGGAAACAACGGGGCTGAATCTTTTTCTCTCACCATACTCACTGAACCTTCCATCGGCATACGTCGTACATGTAGTACTCTGCTGTGAATCGTATGTAACTGTCACCATGTTTGGGGCAGAGTAAGTCTTGGTGATGGCTTTGGGTCTGGGCTCATTTGGAAGTGACATTCGCCTCCTTGCCCTGTTGCTCGCGCTGAGAAATTTTTGGGACACACAGCAGCAACATCTCTGGAATTCCTGTCTGAATTTGATCGTAAACATGCCTGTAAGAGAAATGAGAGGAGAAATATTAATTCAGCTGTGGCGCGTAGTTTACTAGTAACGGTTCGGTATGATGTTTCGCTTCAAGACAAAGCTACGGAGTCCTTCGGGCAAATTACACGGTAGTTATTTTGTTCGAATACTCGCCAAGTTTGTAATGACTGCGCACCATGTACAAGCTCTGCTTAAATATTTCTCCCAACAACCTCGCTGGGTCTAATAATACCACAGCCACCATTCAGATTTTTGGACAGGATTCCCGGCTGCGGGCGCACATCGCCGGAAGTGACATCATATATAGTAAAATAGATGTTTGCCGAAGATTTCGATTACTTATCAAGTCTGCATAATACCTCTGTTGACCTAGCATTAGAAAGAATTATCTGGATATTATTTTCCCTGTTTATCTGGACAGAACATATGAAAAGAAGTTCGCTCATATATGCAAAACTGAAGGAGTTGTTCGGCTGGATTCAAACTGAACCATGTGTACCTGGGTTTTCCCCTATACGTCATAGCAACGTAGTAAAGGTCAACTTCCGCTATTGGAGGCAGGGATGTTAATGAACCTATGAAATGGAGCATGCGCTGTGGGGAGAATGTATTTCTCCATACAACACCGCAATCATCTACAGCCAGAAAGTTTAGGACAACATGCCCGGAGGGAAATATTGCACGTGATTGTGTCAGAATTCCTCGCATGGCTTTATCCAATTCTCCTCGCTATTACGGACGATATGAGAGTGATTTCTCCAGAAATGTTCGTGCCAGTAACGAGTGACTACATTGTATCAACCCTTTAGTGTGCGCGACGAAGAGTTTGCGCTGTATATCTTGGAAAACTCGTATACCCAGGGGGGGCCAAGATCTCAATTTGATGAGAAACCCTAAAGTCGTGCTGTAAAAAATGTTGGGTCATGAATGGTTTCTATATATATATATATATTGGAGGCAGGGATGTTAATGATCTTACTTGTAACGCGACATCATATATATATATATATATATATACATAGTAACAAAATGTAGATCGACAACATCAGAAGTGGCACAATACACAAAAACAAAACGAACTAGATATCGTTGGTACAATAACACGGTCTTTCCATCGCCTCCATGAAATGTGTTCTTTCGTTGTGCTGGAATATAAAGGAACGCAGAAGTATAAAACAACAAGTAATAAAATGCCATATATCCTATAATGTATACATAAGGGTGGAAGGTTGTTTATTCGTTTGAATTGCGTCAATACAGGAGGGTTTGCTTTGTTTCTAAACACATCGATAGAGATCTGTGCACACCTGTGCATGTTGCAGAAACCACTGAGTGCTATTAACAACTCTGAGTAGCCTTATTATTGTATGACACGGGTGGATAATGTCACTTATCAAATTCCCCGTACCGTCATCTATGTAGGTGACATTATATGTATAGAACTGAGGAGAGATCAGTCTTGGATCTTACTTGTAACGCGACATCAATGTAACTGTTCCGGCGTTGGGAATTAAATTCATGTCGTGTTACATATGCGATGCCGACTTAATGATAATTGAACACCCTCCGATAATAAACGCTGTTATTACCCCTCAACCTAAATCGTAGCATTTCCATTGGTCAGTTTACTAGGGTGTAAAAATCCGTACACCCGGATCTTTCCATGTCAGCGCCCGACCGGTCTGACCGATCACGTGACCAATCATCTTAATGCGGTATACTCAACCATGTTGAACGGTGTGGCCGAACGGTCCCTCTAGCGGAAGGGCTCCCAGGGGATAAAAATTCACGGTTCACGTGCGAAAGCAGACATGGCGGATCTCCACTTCAAGACTTCCAACTTAAATTTTCCACTATTTCTGGCGGGAGATACCATAATATTGACCAGAATACCATCATAGTCGGAGTATTCTACTTCTCGCATGTCGAGAATATAAATATAACGAACATGAAGCATTTTCTGGCCACGCGAAAATTATGCATAATCGTTACCGAACCAGGGACAGGGTCGGCGAGTTGTGCGCTTTCAAAGATCATTTCCCGAAATCAACAAACAATATTATACACAACCGTTGATATTTTATGAAAGGAAGTCTTGCTGCATCACATTCAATCAATCTTTTAGACATACATACCTTGTAAATGGTTATATTTAGGGTCAAAATTGAACACTGTCACAACTCGGCGTCCGTGTTGCGCGTCTACATTACTCGCGTAGACAACGCGTTTTCTCAAAATGGAGACCGGTTTCGTAAATGGACAGACACATATATGCTGAATTTCCGTGATAAAGTTTCAGAAAAATTGCCTTTTTAACTCTATAATTCGATATGTTAATTAAAAAATGCTTCCGGGATAATAAATTCGTTCTTCAGGTTTTTCCCAGGGTGTATGAAAAGTTATGACCCTCCCTGAAACTCATACACCCTTCGGCTGACGCCTCAGGGTGTATGAGTTTCAGGGAGGGTCATAACTTTTCATACACCCTGGGAAAAACCTGAATAACTAATATTATTCGTTTAAATTGCGCCAATACAGGAGGGTTGCTTCGTATCTAAATACATTGATAGAGTTCTGTGCACACCTGTACATGTTGCAGACACCACTAAGTACTATTAACAATTCTGAGTGGCCTTATTGTATGATCGTCGAGAAGATAAATATTTTCACGAGCACGGGGCGAGTGAAAATATTTATCTTCTCGACGAAATATCAGCTTGTATAGCTTGTATATCAACTTGTTCCAGTGGCGGAACTCGCCCATACAAACTCGCGCAGACAAATTCGCCTGAAACAGGCTTTGTCTGCAGGTGTTGCACGCGCGTCCTTGACTGCGTTGGTATATGGGCACGCGCGTCCTTGACAGCATTGGTAGACGAGAATTCTGAATTGGTATACCAACGGTGGCTAACGAAGAATTGCAATACGGTCTAAATGCACTATGGTAATTAACCAATCAAAACCCTACAATTTACTCTGAAATGTGATAAATATATATATTCACTCAATCATACCGAAATCTATCATACCGATTGGCTGAATGGTTTTTACCATTTTTTTTCTCCAAAAATTGCTAATTAGCTTCCAGTATTTCTGGTATCTTTTCATGGGTTCTAGTGTTTTTCTGTTACGTCATGTGATGACCTACATTCACGCCCAAATTTCAACTTAGAATTCCTAACAGTTTTCCAGTTATGGTCCTGTAGCCGCAAAACTGTCAGTTCCATATCTCAAAAATCAAGGTAACGGTCAGCTTGAAAGTACGGTGACGTCATACCTGTATTATGGGGTTCAAATCTACTAAATTACAGATTCCTGAATGTTGTAGTTTCGAGAAAAGTATATACAACGCTTTTACTTTTTGTGATATTCAATGTCGCATCGGATGGTTTTATAATTAGCGCCAAAAGAAAGTCAATATTGTACTTACTATTGTCTCATTGTTCGTGACTGTCAGTGTGTTAGTTTTTCAGTAAATGGAAGCTGTATTTTCGACATTTGGATGATTACCACTTCAAAGGTCAAGGTCAAGGCCGAGTTCTGACACAAGTTCTGACCTTGTGACGTCATGTAGGTCACGTGACCATGTTTTCAAGCTGATCGCGTAAGCCGTTCAAGAGTTAACCACGAAACTTTGCACTCATATAGAAACGCACCTGGAGGTCAAAGGTCAAATTTAAAGTCAAATTCTTTCAGTTGATCAAAGTGTTAATTAACAATAGAAGAATCAACGCCGTAGCTGATGCCGTTGTAAAATGGCGGGATTTGAAAAAGATTAAAGGGGCGATAACTACCTTTTCTTCTTGCGTAACACTTCGGAAATATAACTAGCACATGACCATATATAACACTTACGAACCCTCAACTTTCTTTAGGATATGCTCGTTAGTTTTGACTTGCACAAAGGTCACAAGGAAAGCAGCACCAGGGGAGAGAACTCGAAAACTGCTTGTCTGACCTACTTATTTTATTGTATTGTTTTATTGAGAATATCTTCAAAGATTTACGGTCTAAATCTCAACTACTTGTTCTCAGCCGTTTGGTCAATATTCACTAAATGATTTTTTTTCAATTTAAAGGCTTATAACTCGAAAAGTCAAGGTCAAGGTCAAACGTGTAGCCCACCCGCCAAACTTCAGACCAATACTTATGTGTGTGACAATTATTGTAACTGTACTGGGAACTGTTTCGGCTGTAGGGCGTAGACAAATTTGGATAGAATAATAATAATCGATAGAATAGCAATATGTCTTCTCATTCGTAATGGAAAGACCAAATTAAAGCGTGTACATGTAAATTCAGCTTTTTCTCACCACCTTCCCCTACATTGAGTATGAGGTTCTATAACGAGCGTGTGTGGGGGGTAGGTGGTTATAGAAATGGAATAAAGTTGAAAATGTGAAGAGCATTGGCAGATATGGCACTATGACAGAATGATGAAGGGTAGTATATTGCTGGAGAATGGGTCTTACAATACGTATTTCGATCACGCTTTACAGCGGCAGAATGATGGGTCCCAGTAAGAATGGCAGTATAACCTTTGTCAGAATGGGTTAAGAATTTCCTTTACCAATGATAGTACAAACCGACACAATACATACTACATATATGAAACAGTGGGCTTTGCAGCGGCAGAATGAAATATGTTTGTTTTTACAGCGCTAGTCACTGCTATGAAATATGACAAAACTCTTCCACAGTCCAGACACATTTTCGTTTGTCTATGCTTTTCATTTCAATGCATATTACCAGGATATTTAACCTGTATGTTAAAGTGATCGTAACCCCTCAAGTAAAGTTTCCAGCCAATGAAAGACCATTGCGAACAGTGTCGGAAAATATTTATTTCAATTTTTTTACGATTTTATTACACAGAGTAAACTGCAATTAAAGCATGGTGTTCTATGGTGGTCTGTTGTAATCATATTTAGGTCCAGTGACGTCACACTGCCTTAATACATATATTTCAAACTTTGTATGCACTTTCCAATGCTTCATTCAAGCTTAAGGTATGTATACTTTGAGTTTCAACACAGACTCACTGTTCCAATGTGTATGTTCCAAAATCGGGGAAATTAAATGCAAGATTCAAATTGACTTGACACTCCTGAGTCATTATCTCCCAGATTTTGGTGAAACATGCACATTGGAACAGTGAGTCTGTGTTGAAACTCAAAATATATACACACCTTAAGCTTCAATCAAGCATTGCAAAGTGCATACACAGTCTGAAATATTTGTATTAAGGCAGTGTGACGTCACTGGACCTAAATATGATTGCAACAGGCCACCATAGAATACCATGCTTTAATTGCAGTTTACTCTGTGTAATAAAATCGTAAAAAATTAAAATAAATGTTTTCCCGCACTGTTTGCAATGGTCTTTCATTTGATGGAAACTTAACTTGAGGGTTTACGATCACTTTAAATTAGATCATATAACTTCCTTGATGGGGCTTGCTTCCATATTTAAAAAATAAAGTAAGTGATATGGAGATTAATTCATATTCCATTATGATAAACATGAGCAGCGTGACTAACGTCACAGGACCTACGAAGTAGGGTAGGCATTAGGACTCCGACGCGAACTGAACTCTTGGAAATTACAAACGTCTGGTCCGTCATTCATAATTCAGCCGTCGTCCATTAGAGAATATCCGCGTCCATATTCCAAAGACCTATTCCATATTCCATATCACAGTATTAGCAACAAATTCAAAAAGACAATCATAGCATACATAAACATAGACTTGTTTCCTGCAAGAGAGAAGCGGTCAACAGTTTTCAATGATGCCGGCAAGACCTCATGATGTTCCAAAAATATCAAATCCGTATCGCTGATCAGCATATACGTTAACCGGAAGACTATACTGTGAGGTCATGTGGCTCTGTCAGTATGTCGGCATCTTTTCCCACTTCCCTTATATGTGTTGTAATTCTTAATCCATAATATTCGTTGTAAAGTCGTCATCTAAAGAATGATGTATCTCAGTCACGCTTTGATTGTGACTGTTCATATGAGTACCACGAGGATCTTGAAGTGCATGGGTTCATACGGCCTAGCCCCGGGTTAAGCGGAATTAGACACAAGTTACGAAACGTAACGCCATAGATCTTGCACGCTACGCTCGTATTTTGCTATCAGCATGCGTGATATGTATACGCCATATGCAGGTCTCACTGGAATGTTACTGTCCAGAAAGGGATAGTTTACGATGTCGAAATTGTAATCATCTCTTTTGTCATACAATCGACGAGAGAGAAGGCTCGCTTCATTTTTATAGAGATATAGGTCTAAATATGATGTGACTGTAGGGTTATCTGTGGTTTCCTTCAAATCCAGTGAAGGTGGATATATATCCTTCACTGCGTCATTTATATAGCGATTATCCACAGCGAGAAGATCGTCTATATAGCGTTTGGTGAATGAGAAGGAACGGGCTTTGAATGGATCGGTTTTTGAACGCGCCTGCATATAGTCATATTCATAAGAGAACAGATATAGATCAGCCAATAGGGGTGCACAATTAGTACCCATTGGAATACCTATATGCTGTTGATATATTGTGCTGCCAAATTTCACATAGATATTTTTAATGAGAAATTCAAGCAACTCTATAAACAAAGAAACATCCCATGAATGATATCTCTTGTATGTAGTAGAGCTAAAGAATGCTTTATGGCTTCCGACATTAATATATCTACGATCAGTTTTCTTGAACAGAGATACTATTAATGAACTTAGACGGTCAATAAGGTCCTGATGAGGGACTGTGGTATAGAGAGTCGAGAAATCCGATGTGGATACATTTCTATACGGTATTTGACCTTTAGCATCAAGTTCTTCTGTAAGACATTTTGAGTTTTTCAATATCCACATACATTCAACGCCAGAGTTTTTAGAAATAGTGGCGCAATACCTTTCCCAAAATGCTTTTACCTGAAGGGCCCTCGTCAACAGGGTTGAAAGAAGCTTGGTGGTGCAGCTTCTAGAACCAGCGATGAATCTAGCTTTTTATGGTGATTTATGCATTTTGGGAGTCCAGTATACTTTTGGTATATCGTTATGTTTGGTTGGAAGACAAATACCTCTTTCCTTGAGAAACGTTTTGTGATGGTTAAATAAATCTTCCAGAGTAAATGCAGTTTGAGAGTAAGTAGACGTATTCTCAGTACTTGTTTTGTTTGGGGAAGAGTACTTCTGTCAATATGGCGGATTGTTTCCCCACCCCCAGTTGAAATCCTGCCTATATTAAGATGGGCACCAGTGATTTTCATCAAAACTCAGCAGAAATTTTCATCAAAAGTAGGTCAGCTCAGAACTTGTTGGTAGCAGTCCCCTAATGCACCTTCATGCCAAAAGCAAGGTTCTAATGTCAACGGTTCTCTTTATTTTGCCGACGAAAGTATTCGGATGGACTGACTCACTGACTCACTCACTCACTCACTCATTACCGGACAATTTGCAATCTGTAGTCTACTTCGTAGGAATAATGTATATTTGTTGCAAGCTATTGTAATTCTGTCAGATGTTACCACAATATATATGAAGCAAAATGAATAATGACCACTGGAGAATCAGAATGAAGTGCTATTTTATGATCAAACACGCGTTTGGGACTTAGGGTTAAGTCTGGAACCTCTACTATGAGGTTTCAGGAGTAGTCTAGCATTGAATTATATATATGTTAGTGTTCTAAAAACATTGTCTGGTGTGAGATTAATTCAAATTCTATGATGATAAATAGAAAATTTTACAAGTAAAGTTCTTGTTATTGACCTAAAACTTACCTCACTTCCACTCTATGCATTTCTTGTTCCACATGAAATCACATCGGATAAAAAAATAACACAGATCTCACCCCGCTAGTCCCGCGCATTCTCACAGTCATACTTCCATTTTGTGCTATCGAGTTTCACGTTCGAGCAGTGTATTTCAGAGAGGAAGGCAGGTGGGCATCACTGGAAATGAGGTAAGTTTTAGCTCAGTAACAAGAAATTTACTTGTAAAATTGTCTAAATATTTGCGCTGAAAACTTACCTCACTTCCACTCTATGCATAGAATGCCACAGAAAGGATGGCGGGCAAACTGATACATACCGTGGAAAGCGATAAAAGTGAGCAGTGTGACTAGTCAGAATAGAAATCAAAGATCTACCTCGCTGAGGATTTAAGAGATCCTACGATAGTAGTAACATATCTGTTTATGCCTGTGATTTATAGGAAACTCTGCCTTCAAGGTCAAGTCGCATACACGCCCCCTCCCCCTATTTTCTAAAAGGGAACGAGAGGAAAATTTACTCACCACAAAACAGGTTAAAATCTGTTCGTCCGATCTTTTATCTTGCTATCTTTCTGGTCTCAGTCCCATGGAAACCCTCTGCGCTGTGACTAGGGGCCCTTCATGTCATGAATCAGACAAACGCCGTATTTGACCGTCAGAGGCAAGCCCTCATAATATCTGTCACTGTTCTATTAGTTCACACAGGCCATGATGCCGCTAGTGCCGTAATCTCGTAACCAGAAACCTAATCTCGTGACCAGAAACGTTTACAAGCGCGGCTTGTCTATCCGTAGCCGTGGATTACGCTCGTACTTTTGAGCCAACTTGAGGTAGTAATTTTGCTTATTTCTTGTGTGGTTTTAGGATCGAAAGGAATAAACAAGCGCCTCCTACCCGCCCTGCAAACCTCAGTACGATTCAGATAACACACAAGTGGACGAACCGGACACATCAGCATGTCTTTATCGTCATAGAATTTGAATTAAGTTGTTTGGTTGTTTGAAGTTTAACGTCGCACCTAACCTTATTGGTCACACGGCGACGAGAATGTGAATTAATATCCATATCAGTTTAATGTTTTTAAATATGGAAGCAAGCCTGAAAATTCAAATCATCTCACGAGTAGAGAACTTTTCAATCTTTGGAATAAGACGAGACAGATACACCTGTTTGAGAACATAGTCCATACATTTAAGCCGAGGTATCATTCAGAAAAAAGAAAATTCATTATACCGCTGATGCTGCCGCTCTTATGTAGAATCTTAATCATTCTGCCGCTGGTAAAAGAAAATTCAAAGATAGGAAGGACCCATTCTGCCGTTACTACTGCTGTTAAACCAGACAGTTGTCATTGTGCCGCTGCAAAGCCTCACTTTTAGATACATTGTGCCGCTGTCTACTACCATTCATAAAGGAAAATCCTAACCATTCTGCCTCCGGTAATCGCCATTTCAGAAAGGAGACATTTGATTGTGCCGCTGATTATGCCGTTCTTGTATCGAATCTTAATCATTCTGCCGCTGGTAAAAGCAAATTCAAAGATAGGAAGGACCCATTCTGCCGTTACTGCCGGTGTTAAAACAAACAATTGTCATTCTGTCGCTGCAAAGCCCCAGTTTAATATAGGTAATATGCATTGTGCCGCTGAGTACTAAGGGAAAATCAAGACCATTCTGCTGCCGGTACGAGCCATTTGAGAAAAGAGGAAAATCCATTGTGTCGCTGACACTGCTGTTCTTACATGGAATCATAACCATTTTGCCGTTGGTAAGAGCAAATTCAAAAATAGAAAGACCCATTGCGGCGTTAGTGCTGCTGTTAAACACTGGAAACCATTCTGTTGCCAGTATTGAGAAATAAAATCATTGTTCCGCTGATACTGCCATTCTTATATGGAATCTTAGTCATTCTGCCGCTGGTAAAAGCATATTCAAAGATAGGAAGGAACCATTCTGCCGTTTACATACATTGTGCGGCTGTCTATTATCATTCATAAAGGAAAATTCTAACCATTCTGCTTCCAGTAATCGCCATTTCAGAAAACTGATTGTGCGTCTGATGCTGCCGTTCTTATTTGGAATCTTAATCATTCCGCCGTCAGTAAAAGCATATTCAAAGATATGACGGACCCATTCTGCCGACGGACCCATTCTGCCGATGGACCCATTCAGCCGATGGACCCATTCAGCCGATGGACCCATTCTGCCGATGGACCCATTCTGCCGATGAATCGTTACTGTCACTATTTTAGTAGATACTTGTCATTCTAACGCTATGCATTCTGATGCTGTTTATTCCTAAATCAAACCCCAGACCATTCCGCCGGCAATAAGTGCCGTTTGAGAAAAGAAGAAAATTCATTGAACCGCTTCGCTGACAATGTGCCGCAATGAGGAAAGGGGTTTGTCCTCAAGAAAAACATTAATTCTGCTGTACTACATTCAGCTACTTAATACTGAAGATTCATATGTACTTCAAGTTTCCTTCCCAGTCACAGTTGAAGCTACAGTTAGTGCTGCTCGTGACGTGACGGCTTACCTAAAGCTAAGATTCAGAACATATTAAATCCAAGATAGGTCCGTGCTGTGTCGTTTGAGACAGGCTTTTTCATTATTTGTTTGCGATCCCTTTTGTAAAGGTCCAACGGTTGACAACGCAAGATGGCTGATGTCGACCATCTTGGAAACCCACAGGTAACTGAAAAGCATAGCTGACCATCCTCTCACCGATGTCAAGCCACTCTCCAAGTTTGACGACGATTATCTCAATCATTTTCGAGTAATATTGCCCGGACAAGATCAAAGCGCTGAAAATCTAAATGGCTGGCGGCCATATTGGATTACATCTCATCAACGATAACCACTCCTTATTTCAGATTGCACGAGTGATGTGAAGAGTGATCTCCCATTTATTGCGATCATTCAGGGGTGATCTCCCTTAGACCGTGCCCTGCACTGAGAGCGTGTTGTATCCACGAGTAATACCTCGATCCAAAACGAGGTCAATCGTCCTCTTCTTGCAAAGGCGTTTGCTGATATAGATCTGTATTTGGTATCAGTTTTTTGCCTCGGATTGCATTATATTTTGATAACTGTTTTTAATTTTATTTTCATTTCTCTGCGAATTGATAACGATTTGTTGTGGATGGTAAATAATTTCGACACATTTTTGATTTTGAAGTTTGTGCAATTGACGAGGAGAAATAAATTTTGAGCGCCATGCCACGTGCGAAGAGCCAGCGCAACAAAGAGACCTGGGACGAAACGGGACTATGCAGGCGTGGTAGGAAGGAAGAAACGGACCGTGGATTCCACAAGTGTGTCGGCTAACGTGGACATTCCTATGCATGAGAAGCAGCCAGCGACAGGAGAGAGTTGTCTAGAATTCATGTACGGCCAACAACAGCCCTGGTGCCCACCGGTAGCGGTACCGCCAGTGGTACTGCCCAGCAACGGCAAAGGTAACGTGGGTGAGTCAATATCAGTACCGTCAAACGCGTTATACAATCCGCCCAGTTTAAATCCCGTTTACACCCCAAACACGCTAGTTAGTGTGTGTAACACCCTAGGAGTGGGTATACCAGCGCTGTTGAAAGAAAATATATGGCAGTCAGAATACTTTGATTTAGGTCTGTTGCTCAAGGGTAACAAGGAGCTACTGGAATTTATCGGCTCCTCGGCCATATTTTTGTCTTCCTCGGGTCAGCTGGAGATCAAAGCAAAAAAAAAGTCTCGCCCCAATCAGATTCTATTGAGAGTTGGACAAATGCGAATGCGAACACAGGAAATGTTGAAATACATTCACACTATCAGAACAGCAGCTTCTCGATTCTCGGGCTTTGGCTGGCAAAAGTATGATGAGTAATTGTGTATCAGACAAGCAGCATGTCCTAACAATTCTTGCGCCAGTGTAAATGCAGAGCTCGAGCTTCTATACATGTCCAAGCCCCTGTATGATGCACCAAACATGAATGCAAATAAAAGAAAGGAGGCCAGCACATCTAGCCTCTCTGGCATATCACAAGGTCAAACCAAAGTATGCTGGGCATATAATGCAGGCAACTGTTTTCGGCAACAATGCAAGTTTGCTCACAAATGCCAGAAATGTGCACAAAACCATCCTGCAAAATCCTGTCAGAATTTTCGTGTCCCTCACCATGCACAGGAAATTGTTCCAATTGGGAAAAACTCCCGTTAATACTAATAGGCGAGCGGCCGATCCCAGAAAAGGGCCTTATTTTTCGAGTTTAATGCACCCACCCTACACACACCTGGATCATACATCATTTTAAAGCCTAGGGTCTCTATTTTTCAGATCTACCTGCAGTACCGTACTGTTGAAATGTGGTACCGTCGCAATGGAAACGAGCTCCAAAGAAGTCGTGTTAGATTTGCCATTTTCCTCACTATTGGAACACTTGATAATACGGATAACATAGATTCTTGGATGCATAGGTTCAAATGATGGTCCAAGCGTGAAACTTGACATGGCTAGTCTAATTAGGTCACTTTTTCCAGAAATTAATGTTAGCTAACTGAAATCCAAGACGGCGGCTATTTTCCAAGAAGGCCGCCGATGGACCCTGCCAATACCCGATTCTGTCAGAGAAAGTGATGAAATTTTAAGATTGGAATTATTTTGACCTTCACGTATATTCTTTTAGACGGGGAAAAGCAGATTATGGTATCTTTATGTACTCCCAGACACATGTTTTAACATTCCTGAATCTGATGATGTCACTATTGAAGCGTTGTGCCATAGTGTGAGCAATTTGAGTTTGCAGTGTGTTATCATTGACTGGAGGTTTTGCATTAGTTATCCGATTTGGGTGAGGTTATGTCTTAGTTACGCATTATTATGTCTATATAATGTCCTTTACTGAAAGATTATTTCCATAATTTGATGCATGAGTAGGCTTATCTTGGAAAAATACCTCACCTTAGATTGTGTTTCGGTCTAATCTGTGCCACCTGTTGGCCATTTTGGAATTTCAACAATCTTTACTTATTAGGGTCAATATAAATACATGGGCTGTTCCTGTCTGTTGGTTGCAGAATGTTCCGAACTGACAAGAAGTTTATTTGGGATCAATCTTCTCACACCATTCACTGTACCCCCGAGGAACGTTGCACGGATTTAATTATTCAGTGTGCCCAAATAGGACACCTATCGGAAACTGGACCATGGATAATTTCACCTGGGTGATTAATTCCTTGGAGTATTGTATCGCTGGATCTTGGGAAATGCCATATCCATTGGGCTAACCTTCTTAGTTCACCACCAATCTTGGCAGGATTACATACTGCATCAAGGAGAATGTTCAATTGGGCTTGGTTTTCCACTATGCCCAATTGGGTCCCACATCAAAAAACTGGACCCAGGATAATGCCGCCTAGGTATTTTTTCTGGGAATTATATTCCCGCACTGAAACTTGGTGCAATTACTAACTGGGTCCCAGGAAATTGTCTGTTGAGTTTATTTTCCCCTTTTTTTAAATCGAGATCTACAGTTTCACATATTAATGCCGCTATTACAGAGGAAACGGGCATACACGATCACACGACATTCTGAAATGCCTCCTCCAGAAGAGATTGAATGTAACGTTAATAATACATGATTAGTGTGACTAATGTCACAGAACCTACGAAGTAGGGTGAGGAAGATGACTTGGGGGTCCAAGCATAATGTAAAAGGTCACCTATGTAGGTCAAATTTTCATCAAAAGCAGGTCAGCTCAGAACTTGCTGGTAAAAGTTTCCTAATGCACGTTCAGCCAAATATCAAGGGTCTAATGTCAACGGTTCTCCTTATTTTGCCGACGAAAGGATTCGGACAGAATGACTGACTGACTGACTGACCCACTCACTCACTCACTCACTCACTCACTCACTCACTCCCGGACAATTTGCAAATGAGAGCCTATTTCGTAGGAAAATAATACAGGTCATTGTACCAGAAATGACATAGATATCTCCAGCGAGGCTGGTTTGAACTTGAATCGGATAGTTCTGGATATGAAACCGGCACATAAGACACTACCGAATTGTCGAACGTCTCATCAAGCCCATATAGGTAATACACTAGTAGTAGGCAGAGGACCGATCTGATCGCATTGAGGCTGTTTTGTGAGAAGCTGATGACGTCACATCCGATGACGTCATGGATGATGTCGCTTCTGGTGCGAGGTCACGTCCGGATCAAAGGTCAAAAAGCACTTTCGGTTACGTGACATCCGAGGATGACGTCAATTGACGCATGCGCAGTCGACCAGCAGCAGAAAAAGGCATTTGGGTGGATGTTTTTGAGGTCGAGGTGGGTCATCCAAGGTCTAAATGGAGCGTGTGAGGTGTCATATTGAAGCGCTCGTGGGGTATCGTCCGAATGGGGTGGCTTGTAATGGAACTGCCATCAATTTGCGCATGCGCAGTCGGGCAGTTGTAGAAAAAGGGCATTTGAATGGGTGTTTGGAGGCAGAGACGGACCATCCGTAGTCTAAATTGGTCGTGTGAGGTGTCATATGGAAACACTCGTGGAGTAGAGTCTGACTGTGGTTTGAAGTGAAACTGCAGTCATTCTAACGCTGGGGAGTGACCTAAATATAGAGAGCCGAGAAGAATAAATCTGAAGGCCAACCAGAAGATAGTCCTGTCTGCATTGGAACAGTACGTTATTGATTGGTCGAAGCGAGAAAAAGTTGAACCTACAGTATTCGCTGATTGGCTGGACCTCACCAAAAACAAGGTCGTTGAAACAATCCGCCATATTGGCAGAAGTACTCTTCCCCAAGCAAAACAAGTACTGAGAAACCTCAATTCGCAAGAAGTTCTTGCAAATCTCCAGAGTAAATTCGTCATTGTCCTGGCAGACAAAGCTGCAAATAATATAATATTCATATGTAAATATTACTATTACCAGGTGCTGGTTAAAGAATTGAGTGTAGACCTATCATCATCAAATACGTCTACTTACTCCCAAACTTCAGTTACTCTGGAAGATTTATTTAACAATCACAAAAAGAGATATTTGTCTTCCAATCAATCATAACGACATACCAAGAGTATACTGGACTCCCAAAATGCATAAATCACCATACAAAGCTAGATTCATAGCTGGTTCTAGAAGCTGCATCACCAAGCTTTCAACCCTATTGACGAGGGCCCTTCAGGAGGTAAAAGCATTTTGGGAAACGTATTGCGCCACTTTTTCTAAAAACTCTGGCGTTGAAGGTATGTGGATATTAGAAAACTCAAAATGTCTTACGGAAGAACTTGATGCTAAAGGTCACATACCCGTACAGACATGTATCCACATGGAATTTCTCGACTCTCTATACTACAATCCCTCATCAGGATCTTACTGACCGTCTAAGTTCATTAATAGTATCTGTGTTCAAGAAAACTAATCGTAGATATATTAATGTCGGAGGCCATAAAGCATTCTTTAGCTCTACTACATAAAAGAGATATCATTCATGGGATGTTTCTTTGTTTATAGAGTTGCTTGAATTTCTCATTAAAAATATCTATGTGAAATTTGGCAACAAAATATATCAGCAGCATATAGGTATTCCAATGGATACTAATTGCGCACCCCTGTTGGCTGACCTGTATCTGTTCTCTTATGAATATGACTATATGCCGGCGCTTTCAAAAACCGATCCTTTCAAAGCCCGTTCCTTCTCATTCACCAAACGCTATATAGACGATCTTCTCGCTGTGGATAATCGCTATATAAATGACGCAGTGAAGGATATATATCCACCTGCACTGGATTTGAAGGAAACTACATATAGCCCTACAGGCACATCATATTTAGATCTATATCTCTACAAAAATGAAGCGGGCATTCTCACTCGGCGACTTTATGACAAAAGAGATGATTACAATTTCGACATCGTAAACTATCCCTTTCTGGACAGTAATATTCCAGTGGGACCTGCATATGGCGTATACATATCTCGCCTAGTAGCATTTGCTAGATCCTGTGTTAATTGTGACGATTTCAATCAACGTCACAAAACATTGTTGCAGAAACTTATAAAATAGGGCTATACCTCCAAGCGCCTCCACTCAAAGTTTCTCAAATTTGGCGATACATATCGCATGCTTATAGCAAAATACGAACGTAGCGTGCAAGATCTATGGCGTTACGTTTCGTAACTTGTGTCTAATTCCGCTTAACCCGAGGCTAGGGGCCGTATGAAACCATGTACTTCAAGATCCTCATGGTGCTCATATGAACAGTCATAATCAAAGCTTGACTGAGATACATCATTCTCTGGATAACGACTTTAGAACGATTATTATGAATTAAGAATACTGATCAGCGATACGGATTTTATATTTTTGGAACATCATGATGTCTTGTTGGCATCATTGAAAACTGTTGACAGCTTCTCTCTTGCAGGAAACTAGCCTATGTTTATGTCTACTATGATTGTCTTTTTTGAATTTGGTGCTAATACTGTTATATGGATATGGAATAGGTCTTTGGATTATGGACGCGGATATTCTTTAATGGACGACGGCTGAATTAATGACGGACTAGACGCTTGTATTCCCCTGGTTCCATACCTAGTCCCATAATGTTTTAATGCATCGACGCAGACATTTGTGAGAAAGAAATATCAACACGTTCACAAATGTTCACATATTTCGTATTCCCTCCATCACATCACACCCACACTGGGGGAGCCACGTTGGGCGTGTTTACATAATAGTATGGCCGAAGATTGACATAGGATTCTGATAGGACAGGAACAACCGAAATATGTCAAACAGATAAGAGCTATCATGACAGATGCAACATCAAATGACGGATTTTGGTTGGACAAGAGTTTGGTTTGATACACAACATACTATTATGTAAACACACCCGGCGCTACTGCTGCCCGACTGCGCATGCGCCGATTGGCGGCGCCCCCACGAACCCTTCAATACGACGCCACACACGATGCATTTGGACAATCAATGATACACCTCGACCTCATAATGTCCATTCAAATGCCTTTTTGAACTATTGCCAGACTGCTTATGCGCAGACTGACGACACTTCCACTACAAACCACATCAGCCTGGCTCTCTCACACGAACGCTTCAATATGACATCCCACACGACCCGGATGGTCCTTCTAGTCCCCAAAACATCCAGCCAAATGCCTCTTTTCTACTACTCCCCGACTGAGCATGTGCAGATTGGCACTACAAACCACATCAGTCTGACTCTACCCGTAAAGAGCTCCAAGATGACACCCCACACGTCCCGTTTGCACCATGGATGGTCCACCTAGTTCCAAAAACGTCTATTAAAATGCCCTTTACTACTGACGGCACTTCCACTAAAAACCATCTCAGTCTGATGCTCCCCCAGGTGCGCTTCAATATGACACCGCACACGAACGATTTGGAACACGGATAGTCCACCTCTAGCCCAAAATGCCCATTCAAACGCTCTTTTACTAATACTGCCCGACTGTACATGCGCAGATTGACCGCAGTTCAACTGCAACCACCCAAGTCGAACGCTAGCCCACGAGAGTAGTATATAGAAGACGGAAACCCGCGGGTTGACCTTTGACCTCAGAAATTTGCATATCACGTGACAGAGGTCAAAGGTCATTGAGTGCACTTGAGTTGACCTGTATCCTTTCATCTTGTCTTTGACCATGGATCATGTTTAGACATGTTAGGGCTGGGGTTTTCCATCACGTGCGGTATGACGTCACTTCCGGTCTGGGTGAATGGGCCGTGACCTGTGAACATGATAGGACATGTACTGACCTGTCTGTGGGGGTTTTCCCTACAATGTCGTTCACCTTCGTGTTTTTTCGGTGAGGTGCGAATAAAATTGGAATACGGTGGGTTTATTGTGGAGTATAGCAAACCCATCGACGGGGAGTCGACGATCTCCTATCCGCTTCTCTGTGGCGCTGGTTTGTTGTCGTATAGAAATTCCCCGTCGATCGTCTTCCCAGTCCAACCACTAGTCAGCCAGATGCTTGTACGGTGTACGTTCAGATCGGAAATGCTGGCCTTCCGCCAACCAGCGTGTATAAAACCCACTGGGCATGGGTTGGGCGAGAGACCACAGATACAGGGCATTGGCGTCAAATCCGATGATTTTGGCACAGGGTTTCCCACCTGGAAGGGTGGTGACGTCCTTCTCGTGATAACGGTGCAAAATAAAGCTAGGTCCGCCGACGATATTCTGCTTTAAACAATCATACATATCCGCGTCTTTTTTGTTGTATGAGTGAAAAGTACGCGGAGCACTCAAGCACTCTTTGAATATGTCCACGTGCATTTGATCCCGAAAGAGTTGGGCCATTTTCTCGGCCGCTTCGAGGAAGGGAACCACGTCTAAGTTGGTATAATACACCAGGAAATCACGCAAGGTCTGCATATGTTGGTCGTTCCATACTTGCTGTAGTTCCCGGTACGTGCCTTCCGGACATTCCACTTGCTTCAGATCGTCGAAGAAAGCGTCCCGGGGTTTCCTCCAAGCGATCGAGCGTTGACATATAGGTGTAAGGGAACCTCCCTTTGGTTTGTGCACAGTCATAGGCCTTTACCCACTGATCGTAGCTGTAATTTGGAGCTAAGTAGCTGCGTACATCCAGGAAATGGAGTGATGTGGTGGTGAGGGCCATGGTTGTTGATCTTTTTGATGACGGACTTGATGGTATCGGACTGGGCCAAGTAAGGGTAGAGAAATTCCTTCACCATGTTCAAGTCGTATCGCCCCGAATTGAAGCCGAGCACAGGTAACTGGCCTAGGTATTGTGGGAAGCGTAACTTCAGTTTCTCCGCATACGGCTTGGGTAAGGGTACAGCCTCCGGCTGAATGTCCTGCATCGCCGACTCCGTCTCCGTCTCCGTTTCCGACTCTTCATCGTCCCTGAAGGACACACCAGGTGTAGGAATACGATCGTCGAGTTGGTCCAGCACGTCCTCGAACTTGGACACCAACTGTTCTGTACTGGCCGCACTCACTGCCTCTAAATACTCCATCATCCGAGTAATCAACTCATGGGAGTCCCCAGTGGACACGAAACAGACAGGTGCAGCGTCATAGCCGGGTACGTTGCTGGAAATGCTGACACTCAGGGGAATATGGCGCTGTGTCCACTGCATTTTGGCTGAGAAAATGTCCATGGGTTCCAAAATGGCCTCGAAATCATAACACGCCCGGTAGGGAAAATAACGGTCCTCTAGTGGTATGACAATCCCCTCATCAGCCAGGTCTTCGAAAATAGTAGGCGTGTTATGGTACACTCCACCAGGAAATTTGCGTTTCACAGCGTTGTCACAAATCTTCTCGTGCTGATGTAAGTGCCCAGAATGGTCAAACACACGATGGCATTGAGAACAACTGTAGGATTGCGCGTATAGGCTCATATCGTGGATCAGAGAAAAATGACTCACCCCTCCGTTGTCGAAGACATTGACTTCCATCGTAGAGGCATACCGTTCTGTTGAGCGATGAACCAATTCAGCCACAAATGTATCCTCCTCCTCCTTCGGTAGTAAACGGTACACAAAGATATTCACGTGGAACAGTGTTTCCACGACATCCAAATGCTTGAATGGGACTCCCCGGAACTGCCGCGGGTCAATATATTGCGCCTCTAGATATTCTTCCCAATACAGTGTTGCATTTCTTTCACAATTCCGAGGATTACACTGGTCCAAATGAACTGCCAAACACCGAAACAGACATTTTCGGTCTTTGTAGGAGCCTTTTTGTGCGCCTGCCGCTAACGTATACAGTCCGTTTCGATTGGGCAGCCAAGGCGGAAGAATAACATGAGCGCCGATGGGGTGATTTATCATTTTCCTGACGAAAAATGTGACGTTCGTCACCATTTCTACAGTCCATTTGGTGTTGGGACGTTGCAACCGGGCCCATTCCAATGGATCCAACGTAGTCAGTTGGTCGATGAGTGGCTCCAGAAAAATAGCATCCGTGACCGTGAACGGCTGGTCAAACACATAGGAATTATTACTGGGGTAGAAATACCGTAGTTGGTCCGTCTCTTTGTGCCGTAAGATATACCCAAATGTCACATTCAATTTGAAGGCTGTCACCTGATCTGTAAAAATGTTCTCGGCGTAAGTAGGAAGATGCGTGAGGTCCTGCAACCGAAAATTATACAAATCCAATAGACGACGGTGACGGTGGAAACAACGGCGTATCGTGGTCCAGTGACGGCGGTACAACGCACTCACACGCTCGTCTTCGGGTAAGACTTCAGCCAGCGGCGCTCCTGGATCCTCTGGAAAATCTTCTCCACGTCTCATGCTATCGGTCTGGCTTCAGGCTCCACTGGTAGGCTGGTCTCTCCTCAGGTAGACTGGTCACTCCTCAGGTAGGCTGGCTCAGGCTGGTCAGGTAGCTCCGATCGGCAGGGCAATGAATGAAGCAATTCCCTAAAAATTCCCTCTTTTATACGTTTTTCCGTGACATTCGTGTCTTTTCGGCAAACTCCGTGTCTCTTCGGTAAACTCCGTGACATCTTCGGCCACCTCCGTGTCTCTTCGGTAACCTCCTTTATTGTGGACTATAGCAAACCCATCGACGGGGAGTCGACGATCTCCTATCCGCTTCTCTGTGGCGTTGGTTTGTTGTCCTATAGAAATTCCCCGTCGATCGGCTTCCCAGTCCAACCACTAGTCAGCCAGATGCTTGTACGGTGTACGTTCAGATCGGAAATGCTGGCCTTCCGCCAACCAGCGTGTATAATGCCCACTGCGCATGGGTTGGGCGAGAGACCACAGAGACAGGGCATTGGCGTCAAATCCGATGATTTTGGCACAGGGTTTCCCACCTGGAAGGGTGGTGACGTCCTTCTCGTGATAACGGTGGAAAATAAAGCTAGGTCCGCCGACGATATTCTGCTTTAAACAATCATACATATCCGCGTCTTTTTGTTGTATGAGTGAAAAGTACGCGGAGCAATCTTGAAAAAGATGACGAAGCGCGAGACCCGGTAAACTCAAGCACTCTTTGAATATGTCCACGTGCATTTGATCCCGAAAGAGTTGGGCCATTTTCACGGCCGCTTCGAGGAAGGGAACCACGTCTAAGTTGTTATAATACACCAGGAAATCACGCAAGGTCTGCATATGTTGGTCGTTCCATACTTGCTGTAGTTCCCGGTACGTGCCTTCCGGACATTCCACTTGCTTCAGATCGTCGAAGAAAGCGTCCCGGGGTGGTAACTCTGTTTCCTCCAAGCGGTCAAGCGTTGACATATAGGTGTAAGGGAACCTCCCTTTGGTTTGTGCACAGTCATAGGCCTTTACCCACTGATCGTAGCTGTAATTTGGAGCTAAGTAGCTGCGTACATTCAGGAAATGGAGTGATGTGGTGATGAGGGCCATGTGGTTGTTGATCTTTTTGATGACGGACTTGATGGTATCGGACTGGTCCAAGTAAGGGTAGAGAAATTCCTTCACCATGTTCAAGTCGTATCGCCCCGAATTGAAGCCGAGCACAGGTAACTGGCCTAGGTATTGTAGGAAGCGTAACTTCAGTTTCTCCGCATACGGCTTGGGTAAGGGTACAGCCTCCGGCTGAATGTCCTGCATCGCCGACTCCGACACCGTTTCCGACTCTTCATCGTCGCTGAAGGACACACCAGATATAGGAATACGATCGTCGAGTTGGTCCAGCACGTCCTCGAACTTGGACACCAACTGTTCTGTACTGGCCGCACTCACTGCCTCTAAATACTCCATCATCCGAGTAATCAACTCATGGGAGTCCCCAGTGGACACGAAACAGACAGGTGCAGCGTCATAGCCGGGTACGTTGCTGGAAATGCTGACACTCAGGGGAATATGGCGCTGTGTCCACTGCGTTTTGGCTGAGAAAATGTCCATGGGTTCCAAAATGGCCTCGAAATCAAAACACGCCCGGTAGGGAAAATAACGGTCCTCTAGTGGTATGACAATCCCCTCATCAGCCAGGTCTTCGAAAATAGTAGGCGTGTTATGGTACACTCCACCAGGAAATTTGCGTTTCACAGCGTTGTCACAAATCTTCTCTTGCTGATGTAAGTGCCCAGAATGGTCAAACACACGATGGCATTGAGAACAACTGTAGGATTGCGCGTATAGGCTCATATCGTGGATCAGGGAAAAATGACTCACCCCTCCGTTGTCGAAGACATTGACTTCCATCGTAGAGGCATACCGTTCTGTTGAGCGATGAACCAATTCAGCCACAAATGTATCCTCCCCCTCCTTCGGTAGTAAACGGTACACAAAGATATTCACGTGGAACATTGTTTCCACGACATCCAAATGCTTGAATGGGACTTCCCGGAACTGCCGCGGGTCAATATATTGCGCCTCCAGATATTCTTCCCAATACAGTGTTGCATTTCTTTCACAATTCCGAGGATTACACTGGTCCAAATGAACGGCCAAACACCGAAACAGACATTTTCGGTCTTTGTAGGAGCCTTTTTGTGCGCCTGCCGCTAATGTATACAGTCCGTTTCGATTGAGCAGCCAAGGCGGAAGAATAACATGAGCGCCGATGGGGTGATTTATCATTTTCCTGACGAAAAATGTGACGTTCGTCACCATTTCTACAGTCCATTTGGTGTTGGGACGTTGCAACCGGGCCCATTCCAATGGATCCAACGTAGTCAGTTGGTCGATGAGTGGCTCCAGAAAAATAGCATCCGTGACCGTGAACGGCTGGTCAAACACATAGGAATTATTACTGTGGTAGAAATACCGCAGTTGGTCCGTCTCTTTGTGCCGTAAGATATACCCAAATGTCACATTCAATTTGAAGGCTGTCACCTGATCTGTAAACATGTTCTCGGCGTAAGTAGGAAGATGCGTGAGGTCCTGCAACCGAAAATTATACAAATCCAATAGACGACGGTGACGGTGGAAACAACGGCGTATCGTGGTCCAGTGACGGCGGTACAACGCACTCACACGCTCGTCTTCGGGTAAGACTTCAGCCAGCGGCGCTCCTGGATCCTCTGGAAAATCTTCTCCACGTCTCATGCTATCGGTCTGGCTTCAGGCTCCACTGGTAGGCTGGTCTCTCCTCAGGTAGACTGGTCACTCCTCAGGTAGGCTGGCTCAGGCTGGTCAGGTAGCTCCGATCGGCAGGGCAATGAATGAAGCAATTCCCTAAAAATTCCCTCTTTTATACGTTTTTCCGTGACATTCGTGTCTTTTCGGCAAACTCCGTGTCTCTTCGGTCACCTCCGTGTCTTTTCGGTAACGTCCGTGACTCTTTGGGCACCTCCGTGTCTCTTCGGTAAACTCCGTGACATCTTCGGCCACCTCCGTGTCTCTTCGGTAACCTCCTTTATTGTGGAGTATAGCAAGCCCATCGACGGGGAGACGACGATCTCCTATCCGCTTCTCTGTGGCGTTGGTTTGTTGTCCTATAGAAATTCCCCGTCGATCGGCTTCCCAGTCCAACCACTAGTCAGCCAGATGCTTGTACGGTGTACGTTCAGATCGGAAATGCTGGCCTTCCGCCAACCAGCGTGTATAATGCCCACTGCGCATGGGTTGGGCGAGAGACCACAGAGACAGGGCATTGGCGTCAAATCCGATGATTTTGGCACAGCGTTTCCCACCTGGAAGGGAGGTGACGTCCTTCTCGTGATAACGGTGGAAAATAAAGCTAGGTCCGCCGACGATATTCTGCTTTAAACAATCATACATATCCGCGTCTTTTTGTTGTATGAGTGAAAAGTACGCGGAGCAATCTTGAAAAAGATGACGAAGCGCGAGACCCGGTAAACTAAAGCACTCTTTGAATATGTCCACGTGCATTTGATCCCGAAAGAGTTGGGCCATTTTCACGGCCGCTTCGAGTAAGGGAACCACGTCTAAGTTGTTATAATACACCAGGAAATCACGCAAGGTCTGCATATGTTGGTCGTTCCATACTTGCTGTAGTTCCCGGTACGTGCCTTCTGGACATTCCACTTGCTTCAGATCGTCGAAGAAAGCGTCCCGGGGTGGTAACTCTGTTTCCTCCAAGCGGTCAAGCGTTGACATATAGGTGTAAGGGAACCTCCCTTTGGTTTGTGCACAGTCATAGGCCTTTACCCACTGATCGTAGCTGTAATTTGGAGCTAAGTAGCTGCGTACATTCAGGAAATGGAGTGATGTGGTGATGAGGGCCATGTGGTTGTTGATCTTTTTGATGACGGACTTGATGGTATCGGACTGGTCCAAGTAAGGGTAGAGAAATTCCTTCACCATGTTCAAGTCGTATCGCCCCGAATTGAAGCCGAGCACAGGTAACTGGCCTAGGTATTGTAGGAAGCGTAACTTCAGTTTCTCCGCATACGGCTTGGGTAAGGGTACAGCCTCCGGCTGAATGTCCTGCATCGCCGACTCCGACACCGTTTCCGACTCTTCATCGTCGCTGAAGGACACACCAGATATAGGAATACGATCGTCGAGTTGGTCCAGCACGTCCTCGAACTTGGACACCAACTGTTCTGTACTGGCCGCACTCACTGCCTCTAAATACTCCATCATCCGAGTAATCAACTCATGGGAGTCCCCAGTGGACACGAAACAGACAGGTGCAGCGTCATAGCCGGGTACGTTGCTGGAAATGCTGACACTCAGGGGAATATGGCGCTGTGTCCACTGCGTTTTGGCTGAGAAAATGTCCATGGGTTCCAAAATGGCCTCGAAATCAAAACACGCCCGGTAGGGAAAATAACGGTCCTCTAGTGGTATGACAATCCCCTCATCAGCCAGGTCTTCGAAAATAGTAGGCGTGTTATGGTACACTCCACCAGGAAATTTGCGTTTCACAGCGTTGTCACAAATCTTCTCTTGCTGATGTAAGTGCCCAGAATGGTCAAACACACGATGGCATTGAGAACAACTGTAGGATTGCGCGTATAGGCTCATATCGTGGATCAGGGAAAAATGACTCACCCCTCCGTTGTCGAAGACATTGACTTCCATCGTAGAGGCATACCGTTCTGTTGAGCGATGAACCAATTCAGCCACAAATGTATCCTCCCCCTCCTTCGGTAGTAAACGGTACACAAAGATATTCACGTGGAACATTGTTTCCACGACATCCAAATGCTTGAATGGGACTTCCCGGAACTGCCGCGGGTCAATATATTGCGCCTCCAGATATTCTTCCCAATACAGTGTTGCATTTCTTTCACAATTCCGAGGATTACACTGGTCCAAATGAACGGCCAAACACCGAAACAGACATTTTCGGTCTTTGTAGGAGCCTTTTTGTGCGCCTGCCGCTAATGTATACAGTCCGTTTCGATTGAGCAGCCAAGGCGGAAGAATAACATGAGCGCCGATGGGGTGATTTATCATTTTCCTGACGAAAAATGTGACGTTCGTCACCATTTCTACAGTCCATTTGGTGTTGGGACGTTGCAACCGGGCCCATTCCAATGGATCCAACGTAGTCAGTTGGTCGATGAGTGGCTCCAGAAAAATAGCATCCGTGACCGTGAACGGCTGGTCAAACACATAGGAATTATTACTGTGGTAGAAATACCGCAGTTGGTCCGTCTCTTTGTGCCGTAAGATATACCCAAATGTCACATTCAATTTGAAGGCTGTCACCTGATCTGTAAACATGTTCTCGGCGTAAGTAGGAAGATGCGTGAGGTCCTGCAACCGAAAATTATACAAATCCAATAGACGACGGTGACGGTGGAAACAACGGCGTATCGTGGTCCAGTGACGGCGGTACAACGCACTCACACGCTCGTCTTCGGGTAAGACTTCAGCCAGCGGCGCTCCTGGATCCTCTGGAAAATCTTCTCCACGTCTCATGCTATCGGTCTGGCTTCAGGCTCCACTGGTAGGCTGGTCTCTCCTCAGGTAGACTGGTCACTCCTCAGGTAGGCTGGCTCAGGCTGGTCAGGTAGCTCCGATCGGCAGGGCAATGAATGAAGCAATTCCCTAAAAATTCCCTCTTTTATACGTTTTTCCGTGACATTCGTGTCTTTTCGGCAAACTCCGTGTCTCTTCGGTCACCTCCGTGTCTTTTCGGTAACGTCCGTGACTCTTTGGGCACCTCCGTGTCTCTTCGGTAAACTCCGTGACATCTTCGGCCACCTCCGTGTCTCTTCGGTAACCTCCTTTATTGTGGAGTATAGCAAGCCCATCGACGGGGAGACGACGATCTCCTATCCGCTTCTCTGTGGCGTTGGTTTGTTGTCCTATAGAAATTCCCCGTCGATCGGCTTCCCAGTCCAACCACTAGTCAGCCAGATGCTTGTACGGTGTACGTTCAGATCGGAAATGCTGGCCTTCCGCCAACCAGCGTGTATAATGCCCACTGCGCATGGGTTGGGCGAGAGACCACAGAGACAGGGCATTGGCGTCAAATCCGATGATTTTGGCACAGCGTTTCCCACCTGGAAGGGAGGTGACGTCCTTCTCGTGATAACGGTGGAAAATAAAGCTAGGTCCGCCGACGATATTCTGCTTTAAACAATCATACATATCCGCGTCTTTTTGTTGTATGAGTGAAAAGTACGCGGAGCAATCTTGAAAAAGATGACGAAGCGCGAGACCCGGTAAACTAAAGCACTCTTTGAATATGTCCACGTGCATTTGATCCCGAAAGAGTTGGGCCATTTTCACGGCCGCTTCGAGTAAGGGAACCACGTCTAAGTTGTTATAATACACCAGGAAATCACGCAAGGTCTGCATATGTTGGTCGTTCCATACTTGCTGTAGTTCCCGGTACGTGCCTTCTGGACATTCCACTTGCTTCAGATCGTCGAAGAAAGCGTCCCGGGGTGGTAACTCTGTTTCCTCCAAGCGGTCAAGCGTTGACATATAGGTGTAAGGGAACCTCCCTTTGGTTTGTGCACAGTCATAGGCCTTTACCCACTGATCGTAGCTGTAATTTGGAGCTAAGTAGCTGCGTACATTCAGGAAATGGAGTGATGTGGTGATGAGGGCCATGTGGTTGTTGATCTTTTTGATGACGGACTTGATGGTATCGGACTGGGCCAAGTAAGGGTAGAGAAATTCCTTCACCATGTTCAAGTCGTATCGCCCCGAATTGAAGCCGAGCACAGGTAGCTGGCCTAGGTATTGTAGGAAGCGTAACTTCAGTTTCTCCGCATACGGCTTGGGTAAGGGTACAGCCTCCGGCTGAATGTCCTGCATCGCCGTCTCCGACTCCGTTTCCGACTCTTCATCGTCGCTGAAGGACACACCAGATGTAGGAATACGATCGTCGAGTTGGTCCAGCACGTCCTCGAACTTGGACACCAACTGTTCTGTACTGGCCGCACTCACTGCCTCTAAATACTCCATCATCCGAGTAATCAACTCATGGGAGTCCCCAGTGGACACGAAACAGACAGGTGCAGCGTCATAGCCGGGTACGTTGCTGGAAATGCTGACACTCAGGGGAATATGGCGCTGTGTCCACTGCGTTTTGGCTGAGAAAATGTCCATGGGTTCCAAAATGGCCTCGAAATCAAAACACGCCCGGTAGGGAAAATAACGGTCCTCTAGTGGTATGACAATCCCCTCATCAGCCAGGTCTTCGAAAATAGTAGGCGTGTTATGGTACACTCCACCAGGAAATTTGCGTTTCACAGCGTTGTCACAAATCTTCTCTTGCTGATGTAAGTGCCCAGAATGGTCAAACACACGATGGCATTGAGAACAACTGTAGGATTGCGCGTATAGGCTCATATCGTGGATCAGGGAAAAATGACTCACCCCTCCGTTGTCGAAGACATTGACTTCCATCGTAGAGGCATACCGTTCTGTTGAGCGATGAACCAATTCAGCCACAAATGTATCCTCCTCCTCCTTCGGTAGTAAACGGTACACACAGATATTCATGTGGAACAGTGTTCCCACGACATCCAAATGCTTGAATGGGATTCCCCGGAACTGCCGCGGGTCAATATATTGCGCCTCTAGATACTCTTCCCAATACAGTGTTGCATTTCTTTCACAATTCCGAGGATTACACTGGTCCAAATGAACGGCCAAACACCGAAACAGACATTTTTGGTCTTTGTAGGAGCCTTTTTGTGCGCCTGCCGCTAACGTATAGAGTCCGTTTCGATTGAGCAGCCAAGGCGGAAGAATAACATGAGCGCCGATGGGGTGATTTATCATTTTCCTGACGAAAAATGTGACGTTCGTCACCATTTCTACAGTCCATTTGGTGTTGGGACGTTGCAACCGGGCCCATTCCAATGGATCCAACGTAGTCAGTTGGTCGATGAGTGGCTCCAGAAAAATAGCATTCCCTCTTTTATACGCAGACCAGCGTTCTGAGAACCCCGACATCTCGCCTTGTGGGGTGATCCGCTGAAGCTGAAGCAGTATTTAAAGCATACATGTAGCGCAAACTTTTCAAGTACAGGTGTACATGTGAAGATTTGCTTAACAAAAACCTTATAATTGGCAAATTACTATGTCGAAACCCTCAAAATTTGAGAGAAAATAGTATTTCATCTCATTAATAGCTCAGGCTCATCCTCTAATCATATGAGACATGTTTAACAAGTTTCATAAGCATCCAATGAAACCTAACAAATTCAGTTAACTTTTGAGTATATTTTCGTCTAACACAAAAAACCTATAATTGGCAAATTACTATGTCCAAACTCTCATAATTTGGACAATAATTAATATTTCATCTCAAAAATAGCACAGGTACATTGTCTAATCATAGGAAACATGTGTACCAAGTGTCATAATCATCCAATGATAGCTGACAATTGTAGCAAACGTTTTATGTACAGGTGTACATGTGCACATTTGCTAAGCAAAAAACCTTATCATTAGATTTTAACATTGGAGCACCCTAGAATCCCTGGGGTGGTGCCATAGCTGACCCTCCGAGTGAAGTACAGTGTTGCATTTCTTTCACAATTCCGAGGATTACACTGGTCCAAATGAACGGCCAAACACCGAAACAGACATTTTCGGTCTTTGTAGGAGCCTTTTTGTGCGCCTGCCGCTAACGTATACAGTCCGTTTCGATTGAGCAGCCAAGGCGGAAGAATAACATGAGCGCCGATGGGGTGATTTATCATTTTCCTGACGAAAAATGTGACGTTCGTCACCATTTCTACAGTCCATTTGGTGTTGGGACGTTGCAACCGGGCCCATTCCAATGGATCCAACGTAGTCAGTTGGTCGATGAGTGGCTCCAGAAAAATAGCATCCGTGACCGTGAATGGCTGGTCAAACACATAGGAATTATTACTGGGGTAGAAATACCGCAGTTGGTCCGTCTCTTTGTGCCGTAAGATATACCCAAATGTCACATTCAATTTGAAGGCTGTCACCTGATCTGTAAAAATGTTCTCGGCGTAGGAAGATGCGTGAGGTCCTGCAACCGAAAATTATACAAATCCAATAGACGACGGTGACGGTGGAAACAACGGCGTATCGTGGTCCAGTGACGGCGGTACAACGCACTCACACGCTCGTCTTCGGGTAAGACTTCAGCCAGCGGCGCTCCTGGATCCTCTGGAAAATCTTCTCCACGTCTCATGCTATCGGTCTGGCTTCAGGCTCCACTGGTAGGCTGGTCTCTCCTCAGGTAGACTGGTCACTCCTCAGGTAGGCTGGCTCAGGCTGGTCAGGTAGCTCCGATCGGCAGGGCAATGAATGAAGCAATTCCCTAAAAATTCCCTCTTTTATACGTTTTTCCGTGACATTCGTGTCTTTTCGGCAAACTCCGTGTCTCTTCGGTCACCTCCGTGTCTTTTCGGTAACGTCCGTGACTCTTTGGGCACCTCCGTGTCTCTTCGGTAAACTCCGTGACATCTTCGGCCACCTCCGTGTCTCTTCGGTAACCTCCTTTATTGTGGAGTATAGCAAACCCATCGACGGGGAGTCGACGATCTCCTATCCGCTTCTCTGTGGCGTTGGTTTGTTGTCCTATAGAAATTCCCCGTTGATCGGCTTCCCAGTCCAACCACTAGTCAGCCAGATGCTTGTACGGTGTACGTTCAGGTCGGAAATGCTGGCCTTCCGCCAACCAGCGTGTATAATGCCCACTGGGCATGGGCTGGGCGAGAGACCACAGATACAGGGCATTGGCGTCAAATCCGATGATTTTGGCACAGGGTTTCCCACCTGGAAGGGTGGTGACGTCCTTCTCGTGATAACGGTGGAAAATAAAGCTAGGTCCGCCGACGATATTCTGCTTAAAACAATCATACATATCCGCGTCTTTTTGTTGTATGAGTGAAAAGTACGCGGAGCAATCTTGAAAAAGATGACGAAGCGCGAGACCCGGTAAACTCAAGCACTCTTTGAATATGTCCACGTGCATTTGATCCCGAAAGAGTTGGGCCATTTTCTCGGCCGCTTCGAGGAAGGGAACCACGTCTAAGTTGTTATAATACACCAGGAAATCACGCAAGGTCTGCATATGTTGGTCGTTCCATACTTGCTGTAGTTCCCGGTACGTGCCTTCCGGACATTCCACTTGCTTCAGATCGTCGAAGAAAGCGTCCCGGGGTGGTAACTCTGTTTCCTCCAAGCGGTCGAGCGTTGACATATAGGTGTAAGGGAACCTCCCTTTGGTTTGTGCTGTCATAGGCCTTTACCCACTGATCGTAGCTGTAATTTGGAGCTAAGTAGCTGCGTACATCCAGGAAATGGAGTGATGTGGTGTTGAGGGCCATGTGGTTGTTGATCTTCTTGATGACGGACTTGATGGTATCGGACTGGGCCAAGTAAGGGTAGAGAAATTCCTTCGCCATGTTCAAGTCGTATCACCCCGAATTGAAGCCGAGCACAGGTAACTGGCCTAGGTATACTATGATTGTCTTTTTGAATTTGGTGCTAATACTGTTATATGGAAAATGGAATAGGTCTTTGGATTATGGACGCGGATATTCTCTAATGGACGACGGCTGGATTATGAATGACGGACTAGACGCTTGTAATTGTAGGAAGCGTAACTTCAGTTTCTCCGCATACGGCTTGGGTAAGGGTACAGCCTCCGGCTGAATGTCCTGCATCGCCGACTCCGACTCCGTCTCCGACTCCGTTTCCGACTCTTCATCGTCCCTGAAGGACACACCAGATGTAGGAATACGATCGTCGAGTTGGTCCAGCACGTCCTCGAACTTGGACACCAACTGTTCTGTACTGGCCGCACTCACTGCCTCTAAATACTCCATCATCCGAGTAATAAACTCATGGGAGTCCCCAGTGGACACGAAACAGACAGGTGCAGCGTCATAGCCGGGTACGTTGCTGGAAATGCTGACACTCAGGGGAATATGGCGCTGTGTCCACTGCGTTTTGGCTGAGAAAATGTCCATGGGTTCCAAAATGGCCTCGAAATAATAACACGCCCGGTAGGGAAAATAACGGTCCTCTAGTGGTATGACAATCCCCTCATCAGCCAGGTCTTCGAAAATAGTAGGCGTGTTATGGTACACTCCACCAGGAAAGAAGATGGTATTGTAAGGCGAGATTTCTGCCCACAGCCAGTCGACTCATAGGAATGTACATTTCTTCTCTCCATCTGTCAATCACAATGCAATGTACAACTTGTCGTCGGCGGCAACTGTCAATCAACGGACTGAATGTTACGGTGAACCATGATAGCTTCACATATATTCGGTACCAAGGCGTTATTATTTCACCACGTTGCAGTCGATTTTACATGCACATATTGGAGAATAAATACACAATTTAGGCGAATATATTGCCGTTGTAATAGGTAGCGACTGATCGTTCGATTTCAACGTTTGACTAGCTCGTAATGTTCACACGGTGTCGTGTCATCGGTAAACAATATTTATTTTACTTTTAATTGGTTCATTATGATAGCCTAAATCTCATTTCAGATATACTAAATGCAATTTTGAAATGAGAAATGAGAAAAAATGAGAAAAAATGAGAAAGATTGAAATAAAGTGTCGACGTCGCACAAGTTGCCCTCCCGGGATTCGAACTCGGTAAAAGAAAATTTTCGAGGCGCTTGTGATCCAACATGCGTATCCACTACACCACGACAAATACGAACAAGTGTAACAGTCTATTTTGTGACTTTAATCCACTTACGAAAACTTCAAACGTTATGAATCATAACTTTTCATTTTTTAGTATGAAGGACTCCTTGGACCAAAAAGATCTTCCAGCAGTGGGAATATAATGTTACCACACAATACCAGGTTAAATGGTGTTTTGGTCCAAGGGGTCCTTCGTGTCTAAATGCGTGTCTGAAGGACTCGATTTAGACCTTTTTTTCACGAAATAGCACAAGCTGTGGATTTCAGTTTCATGTGATAACTATAATCATAACGCAATCGCACTAAACCTTTCACATATTGTGTACTCATATTTTGTCTTGCCGTTACATTAAAACGTAAGTATTTTTAGGACATTTTATTTTTTCGATTTCAACCGCACCACGTATAGGCCAAAACCCCGCCTTATCGTACCATCACCTTTGCGTTTCACAGCGTTGTCACAAATCTTCTCGTGCTGATGTAAGTGCCCAGAATGGTCAAACACACGATGGCATTGAGAACAACTGTAGGATTGCGCGTATAGGCTCATATCGTGGATCAGAGAAAAATGACTCACCCCTCCGTTGTCGAAGACACTGACGTCCATCGTAGAGGCATACCGTTCTGTTGAGCGATGAACCAATTCAGCCACAAATGTATCCTCCTCCTCCTTCGGTAGTAAACGGTACACAAAGATATTCACGTGGAACAGTGTTTCCACGACATCCAAATGCTTGAATGGGACTCCCCGGAACTGCCGCGGGTCAATATCTTGCACCTCTAGATACTCTTCCCAATACAGTGTTGCATTTCTTTCACAATTCCGAGGATTACACTGGTCCAAATGAACGGCCAAACACCGAAACAGACATTTTTGGTCTTTGTAGGAGCCTTTTTGTGCGCCTGCCGCTAACGTATAGAGTCCGTTTCGATTGAGTAGCCAAGGCGGAAGAATAACATGAGCGCCGATGGGGTGATTTATCATTTTCCTGACGAAAAATGTGACGTTCGTCACCATTTCTACAGTCCATTTGGTGTTGGGAGGTTGCAACCGGGCCCATTCCAATGGATCCAACGTAGTCAGTTGGTCGATGAGTGGCTCCAGAAAAATAGCATTCCCTCTTTTATACGCAGACCAGCGTTCTGAGAACCCCGACATCTCGCCTTGTGGGGTGACCCGCTGAAGCTGAAGCAGTATTTAAAGCATACATGTAGCGCAAACTTTTCAAGTACAGGTGTACATGTGAAGATTTGCTTAACAAAAACCTTATAATTGGCAAATTACTATGTCGAAACCCTCAAAATTTGAGAGAAAATAGTATTTCATCTCATTAATAGCTCAGGCTCATCCTCTAATCATATGAGACATGTTTAACAAGTTTCATAAGCATCCAATGAAACCTAACAAATTCAGTTAACTTTTCAGTACATTTTCGTCTAACACAAAAAACCTATAATTGGCAAATTACTAAGTCCAAACCCTCATAATTTGGACAATAATTAATATTTCATCTCACAGGTACAGGTACATTCTCTAATCATAGGAAACATGTGTACCAAGTGTCATAATCATCCAATGATAGCTGACAATTGTAGCAAACTTTGTATGTACAGGTGTACATGTGCACATTTGCTAAGCAAAAAACCTTATCATTAGATTTTAACATTGGAGCACCCTAGAATCCCTGGGGTGATGCCATAGCTGACCCTTCGAGTGAAATACCACCTACTATATTTTGATTTTTTTTTTTATTTTGATTTTTTTTTAATTTGTTAAACCAAAAACCTTATCATTACCAGGGAGGGGACACCAACACCGACGACGACATCCTCTTTTTCCCTCTCACAATATCTCCCCTTCACTTCGTAAGGTGAGGTAAATATGGATAATCTAACCTCACTTCGGGATCTAGTTTCCATAACGGTTCCACGTTTTGACAATATGGCAGGTGGATTTGAAAAATATAACGCATAATCCATGTGTGTGTAGGTTAGTTGAGGTTCAGTACGTAAGCGTACCAAGTTTCAGTGCCGGAATAGAATTACCGGGAAAACTACCTAGGCGACATTATCCAGAATTCAGTTTTCGATCTTAGTCTCAATTGGGCATACTGGAAAAATACGCCCATTAGGACGTTCTTTCCGAAGCAGTACGTAAGCGTGTCACGTTTGGTGACAATAATCCTTGACAGTTTGGAACAATTCATTATAACAATCACAGAGAGAGGAACAACCCAGTTATACAAACAGGTACACATATATAAAAGAAATGAGATTATAACTAGTATAGTGTTGAAAATACGGGTACAAAGTATCTCGTTCTACCGCCTTATATCCGATCCATGTATCTACGAACTTCCCAATCATCCAATCATTTACCCAACCCACACATATATGGCAAAGCGACACAGATCCCAACGGATAGTACATTTGCCTTAAAGATACGTGTCAAGTTCCAACGTTAATATGCTACATGGGATGAATTACCCATGTGGCATTATCCGGGGTTCAGTTTTCGACTGGGGCCCTAATTGGGCAAACTGAATATGTAAGCCCACCGAGACAATCCCCGGGATACAGTAAAAGTGCGTGCCACGATTGGTCCCAAATACAACCCTTGTCAGGTCAAACAATCTGTTAACACATAAACAGACAGGAATAATTCGTATATATACATTGTGTGTTGATCTGTATTGTTAAAATGGTTGAAATTACGAAACGGCGACCAAGTGGCGTGGATTAAGTCGAAAGACACTCCATTATGAGGGCTACCTTGGAGCTTAGACATCTTCATTCATCAAATTATGGCAAGAATCTTTGAGTAAAGGACAGTATATGGACATACTGACGAGTAACTGAGACATAATCTCAGCGAAAACTCTAATCACTGATAACACAATGCAAAATCGAATTGGTCATACCTTGGCACAATGCTTTTACATTTACATCACCAGTGCAGTAATGATAGAACATATCGTTCGTTGAGAGTACTTGTAGATACTGGAATCAGTTTTCCCATGGACAGAAACATATAAATGAACACCAAAATGAATCAAACCGCAAAATTTCATCACTTTCTCTGGCTAAATAAGGTATTATTAGGGTCAAGTGGCGGCCATCTTGGAAAATAGCCGCCATCTTGGATTTCGGTTGGCTAACAATATTTTATGGAAAAGCGTCTTACTTAGAATATTCATGCCAAGTTTCGTGCTTGTTTCGTCATTGAAACCCTTGCATCCAAGAATCTATGTTATCCGTATTACAAAGTGTTCCATTAGTGACGAAAATGGTAAATCTAACACGACCTGTTTGGACCTCGTTTCCATGGCAACGGCACCACATTTTGACAGTACTGCAGGTAGATTTGAAAAGCAGAGACCATCAGCTTTAAAATGATGTATAATCCAGCTGTGTGTAGGGTGGGTGCATTAAGTCGTCTCTGGAGGTGCCCTGGCCGCTCACCTATAAAAGACTGGTGAGTTATTAAGCCGAAGAGTTACTTAGTGGTTTCAAATTTGAATTTTCTTTACATTATTCTGGCCCCAGAGTTCACAGGGTTGCCAAAAATTTAAAATCTGTTTTTGATAATCCTCAAATTGTTCGTGGAAAGCTATAGAAGGAGGTTGAGCTACGAAGAATGGTGGGTCCATTTACTGAACTAACAATGCCAGCTTTACAGGTATCCCCTCTGAGAGTGATACCCAAAAAATCTCCAAATGAATACAGACTAATTCACCATTTGTCCTACCCTAATGGTAAATCAACCAGTGATTTTATTGACCCTGCTGATTGTTCAGTGGTATACACCAGCTCTGACCAGGGTGTGCATTCAGTACAGTCAATGGGGAGAGGGGCCTATCTTGCAAAAACTGACATAAAATCAGCCTTCCGTCTTCTACCTGTATCTCCAGATGACTTTGAACTACTGGGAATTCACTTTGAAGATGCCTACTATGTAGATAGAAATCTTCCAATGGGATGTAGTATATCTTGTGCAATTTTTGGGAAATTTGCCACATTTTTGGAATGGGTAGTCAGACGAAAAATAACAAATGCCAGTCTGGAGCATTATTTAGATGCCTACTTAATAATATAAGATAGCCAAACAGGATGTGCACATGCTATGGAAATATTTTTGGAAGTATGTGAATACCTAGGCATTTCAGTGGTTCAGGAGAAAACAGTCGGGCCAGTGACGTGTATACCATTTTTGGGCTTAGAAATAGATACAGTGGCCGGGCAGATTAGGGTACCCCCCGACAAAATCCGAAAAATTTGTCAAAAGATCGAGCAGGGTCTTTCCAAGACGAAACTGAAATTGCATGAAATCCAGTCGCTCGTGGGCTCTCTGAAATTTGCTTGTCGAGCAGTCACCCCGTTAGGCCTTTTATTAGGAGACTGATAGACATAACAAGAGGAATAACCCAGTCCCATCATTACATACGTATTACACATGGCGTGAAACAGGACTTGAGAATGTGGTTGCAATTCTTTTCCCATTTCAATGGGATAGCGGCATTTAGGGTGACAAATGGTCAGTTGCAATTTTTCACAGATGGTGCTGGGGGACTCACCAATGGGTTCGGTATCTACTTCAACGGAAAGTGGGCTCATGGCCAGTAGCCAGCTTATTGGGCAGAACTAGGGGTTACTTCCAACATCACCTTTTTGGAGTATTTTCCCATGTGGATAGCTGTCAACATTTTTGGTGAACAGCTGCGGAACAAGAAAGTAGTATTCAGATGTGATAACCTGTTGTCACCATACACTATACTCAGACACGTAGGTCATCAGAGGTGATGATTTTGGTCAGGACATTGGTATTACGGTATTTAGAGTACAATAGTTATGTGAAAGGTCAGCATGTCCCTGGACATCAAAATTTGATCACGGATGCCATCTCCCGTTTACAGTGGGCCAAATTTCGACAACTGGCACCGAAGGCAGACGCCCTGCCTGTTCCAATAACAGCCGAGATGTGGCAAGTCTTCGACAAGAAGCTCTCAGATTAATCAGTGCAGCAAATTCGAAAAGCACACAACAGGCTTACGAGAATGGTTCCAGATCATTCTACCAGTTCAGAATTAGCTATAACTTAGACCAGGTATGGCCTGTACCTCTGGACCACATTGCACAATATGTAGCATACTTGTCGTTGAAGGGTAGGACAGCAAGTACAGTAACGGTATACTTATCAGCAATAGCATATGCCGATATGATTAGGGGATGGAATGACCCTACAACGCATTACGTGCTGCGCATAATGTTGGATGGTATACGCAGAACTGACCCACGAAGAGATATTCGGGCCCCTATTGCGATGGATATTTTGACGAACCTAGTTGTAGCCTTGTCCCATGTTTGCCTTTCCCAATATGAGAGCTGCCTTTTTCAAACAGGGTAGGGCCTACTTACTGGCCTTTTTTGGTTTCATGACAGTTGGTGAATCAGTGTTTTCCTCGCATGAATATAGACAACGCCCTCTAAGGGTTGATGATGTGGCAGTTGACTATAGCAGGGACCCCACTTCTCTAAAAGTCAGGATTCGAGAGTCCAAGTTTGACCAGTTTGGCAGATCAGAAACTCTTGTTATTGATAACTAGATTGTAATAGAGATTCGCTATGCCCAGTGGTAGCTATGGAAAAGTATTTGATTCGGCGTCTCATGGGAAGTCAATATTTGTTCTGCCACATGAATTCCTCACCCCTCACAAGATACCAATTCACAGCAGTACTTCGAAAGGCTCTACAGTTCAGTAATATGCATACAGCGGCCTACAAGAATTGGTATTTGTACAGAATGTGCTGTGAAAGGTATACCATATGACCAGATACAGGCGTGGGGTAGGTGGAGCTCGCCAGTGTTTCGTAGATATACACGAATTCCAAGTCACAGGGTGCATGTTCCCCGCTGATGATGAATGTATGGAGGGGTTGGGCGGGCTGGGTGGGGGAGCGGGGGTGTATTATTCAATGCAAATGATATTCTTTCAGAAATAGCGATATTTGGTGACTCAGCGGTTTGCGTGCCAGTGTCAGCCAGACCAAGTGAACTTGGAGCTGGAGGAGATGGGGGTGCACGTTCAATGGAGGGGACAGGGGGGGGGGGGGCATGAGATGGGAACCCTTAAAGGACACTATAGAATATAACCTGGTGTCTCAGCCAGTTCCAGATGCCATAGTCATCCACCTGAGTTCAAATGATGTAGGCCACAAGCCCTTTGGAGACTTATACCATGAAATCATGGGAAACGATACTGTACCTGAAATTAAGATTGCCCGCTTGTGCAATAATATGGCCAGGAATTCTACCGAGAGCACAGGTGGCAGGGAACCGACGATAGGGCAGAAAAGAGGGGTAGAAAACGTGTAAATAGGGAAGCGGCCGCAGCTATTCGGGATGTGGGGGGGTCGCAGATATATCAAACATAGGGAGTTCACGTTCGTTGACACATTTTGTTTTCGGCCAGATGGTACACATCTTTCCTCTGCAGGGAATTCCATCTTTTTAACAACAATACAACGTGCCTTGCGAACCTTCTTGATGTCAGACCAAACGATTTATCCTTAGTATTGAACATCTTATAATTGACATTATTGGTCTGCCTTATAACATAAGTTTCGGTACTTTTGACATCACATTTCTGCAGCAGCTAGGGAGGGCAATCCCCCATTTGAGTCTAAAATCTGGATTCTTGCGCGCGAATGAATAGGCTATATGTGGGGCCCATACTTATGCAGTCCGTAAGATAGGCGACAAGTGATCCTTGGTATCCATCGGAGCTTGTCAATGACTGGGTATCAGAATTTATTTGAACAAATTTCTGATCCCCCCCCCCCCCCCCCCCCTTCTCCTACATCACTTGTGCAGTTTAGAATGTATCTCTGACTGATATAGGGAAGTTAAATGATTTAGTTCAAATTTGATATTCTTGGCAATTGGAAAGGTAGAAAGTAGATATGAGGTTGATGCATGTATAATCTTGATGATGTAGGTATTTTTCAGGAATTTGTGTAAATAATTGAAACACACATCTCAACCGTCCTCTCACAGATGTCAAGACACTCTTCGAGTTTAAAGTCAATCGGTTCAATAGTTTGCAAGATATTGATTGGACAAAAAAGGAGATTCAACTGCTGACAATGTAAGATGGCTGATGGTGCCGCACCAAGTTTGAAGTGGATCGGTTCAATAGTTCTCGAGTTGTTGTTTGGACAAGAGATGAGTAACGGAATGACGGAAAGACGGAATGACGGAATTACGGACCCGATGTTTCTTTACCCCCTCCCTCCACAATTATGTCGCAGTAGACAATAATAAACATCTGAGTACACAAAAAGGTACTTGTTGTTAGCATAAACCTTCCCCTCCCACTGCAGAACCATTTTTATTTTATTATTATTTTTTTTTCATCAGGGATATTTCTATTAACTCGTAGGTCAGACCATGTGACGACGTGGAAAACATGGTTATTCAGGACAAGATAATATTTCACCCAGGTACACCAAACGTTTACTCAATTCATATATTAGGGTTTTGGCTGCTAGAATAGCCCCCCCCCACAACACACACACATAAACCTTGAGCGCAGTTTTCAAGTTGCATTTTAAAATAACTAAAATAAAAGTCGTAATCAAAGTTAATTGTTCAAATCATAAAATTAGAGCGGCTGTCCTCCTTATTAACTTCATTTCACGGTCAAGGCGGCAGGTTTGAGTAGAATTGAGGCGGCAGGTTTGAGGCGGCAAGTAGAAAGCCAATTAGAGAATTTCAGATTATGATGGACGTTTGTAGCCAATAACAACAGCAAGCAAGCTGACAGGGTCGTCCATTTACAAATAGAATACGTTTATACCCAACAATCTTTTACAGACGGACTTTTGAGTTTGAACGATCTGGTCCCCTGGGTAATCTGAGAGCTCATTTTTTCCGCATTATTCGCGTTATTTTGGGAGTAGATTTGTAGATTTATCGATAAACTATTGAGCGTATTGTATATGTGTGTCTTGTTTCCACCATAACAGACGCAGCTGACAGAAAATCTTTACCAAACGGCGTCTTGGGAAAGAACAGAATTAGTACGTGCTAGCCTGACGTCATACAGATAATTCACTGCGGTTAAATAGCATTCACTGCGGTTAAGTAACACAAGTGGTATGTAACTGCAGTGAAATATCACTTTAATGGATGATGAAAATCCTTATCATAGACTAGAAAATAAATAATAGAGCTATATTTTTCCTCCAAATTTTTCCGTGTTCTGTGATCGAACGGTCCTGAGAGGCAATGTGCAGGTAAGATGGTTTGGGAAATATAAGCGTTTAATCTGTCATTCAATATTCAGCCGTCGTCAATTAAACAAATTTCATGTTCATAATCCAAAGACCTAATTCATATTCCTACGAAGTAGGCTACTATCTGCAAATTTTCCGGTAGTCAGTGAGTGAGTGAGTGAATGAGTCCATCCGAATCCTTTCGTCGGCAAAATAAGGAGAACCGTTGACATTAGAACCTTGATTTTTTTGCAAGAAGGTGTATTATGGGACTGTTACCAGCAAGTTCTGAGCTGACCTACTTTTGATGAAAATTTCTGATGATTTTTGATGAAAATCTCTGGTGATTCTGACTTGGGCCGTGCCCATCTTAATATAGGCAGGATTTCAACTTGGGGCGGGGGGATTTTCAAGAGCTCCCCTACTTCGAAGGTCCTGTGACATTAGTCACACTGCCATGTTCAGTATTCTTACTGCATATTATTTTATGTGTAAAATCGTTATCTAAAGAATGCCTTATCTCGTTACCTCAGACTTATACAAATCGACCACGCTCTCACTTCGTTGACAGTTCTTGAATTTCTCAACAACTTAACAGTCTGGCATTCTCTCTAAACTGTTTTCTGCCATCGCTCATCTTATTGAATACTATTAAAGGGGAAGTTTAGGGGTCTTGGGTCATCAAGAGTTACCTCCCCATTGGAACTCATCTGCGTTGGAGGTAGTTTTTGGTCTCTTGAGCTGGTGGCGCCCCCTGTCGGATGCAAGGGTTACCTCTTCCGGCAAAATGTGACTTTAGATCCGTAGACTATACTACTTGATTAAGATGTAGATACTCGAAACATTTGCTAAGATTAATCTGATATTCATGCAAAATTTTTGAAATGCAGTTACCATAGCAACCAGTTAATAAGTGTTTTAATTTGAAAATTTTCAGGCTAGGAAATCTTCAAAAGAATAAAAGGCCTATTTAGCTTAGAAAATTATATATATCAGTATTAGTCTATCTAATTATCCGTCGTTCACGGTGTGACATCACCAAAATCTATCTCAGCGCTCAGTGTATATATGTTGATGAATTAACCTTACCTGTCTAGACCGCTGGAGATGCCATATATCGTTTTTACCCCTTGGGGTAGGGAACTGATACTCAACACACTATACATATTTTTGTGTACCCCACATGGCCGCCATTTTGAATTTACCGCAATGTTAGCTCTGAATTTGTTCTCGTTCCGGAGATAGCATAGAAATTTTGGTAGGGGGGCAATTCCCCTGCCCCAGGCCTGGTCGGTTTAAATCAAATGAATAATAATAATAAATATATATTTCAACCACATGAATAGTGTGACTAACGTCACAGGACCTACGCGGTAGGGTTTGATATGATTTAAGTGTGTATTCGAGAGATGACTTGGGGGCCCTATGTGCTACCACGAGAGAATTTATATAGAGTCTCTAATTGACAGTAGGTACTATTATCTTTCCAAGATGTCACCGCTGGTGAGTCATTAGCGTAGCAACTATCATCGCCCTCAGTTCCTATTACCCTGGCCCTTATCAGCCCAGCAGTACAGCACGAGGTCACTCATCCCAGTCTTGACCGGGCTCAAAGTCGCTTAACTTCGGTGATTTTACCGGAACCGGTGTGTCCAACACGCTATGCCGTATTAGGGAACCTTCAAAAGTCACAGTGAAACATACAGCCAAGGGTTCCCAATGGGCATGACAGTGCACTCGCTGAGCCATCAATAAAAATAAAAAAATAATTATAAATCAAATTTTCATCAGATATCTGTCAGCTCAGAACTTGCTGGTAACAATACCCTAATGCACGTTCATGCCAAAAATCAAGGTTCTAATGTCAACGGTTCACCTTATTTTGCCGACGAAAGGATTCGGATGGACTGACTCACTGACTCACTCACTCAATCACTCACTCACTCACTCATTACCGGACAATTTGCAAATGGTACCAAATATCCCCCTCAGTAAGCGTATTCTCCCATTGGGGTTATCCTTTAACGATTCATGTTTTATCTGTGCACGTACATGTATTTCGGATATGATGCGCTGGCGTGAAAAGCATCGAAATGATGAGTGTTTTATATGGTACTTTGCTCGCAGTGTGATGTAGGGAAGTCTTCGGGATAAATTAGTGCAGGTCACGAAACCTTTGTATTGACCAAGTATATACAGTCTCACCCATGAGGCTTGTATTTCCTAAAGTGTGTGTTTTGCAGAACATCATTTATATCTCTCTCACACAAAATTCAATTCAATTCAATTCCTCGTTATTCCGACCTCAACAAAACAACTCTTTGCGGTAGTACATGTAATATTAGTTAGGGTTTATGCAGTTTTCTTTAACATGTTTAATATCAACTAAACGGAGTAGGACGGAAGGAATTCTTTCGTTTGTGTGAAGCATCTTATTATTGGTATAAAATGTAACATAAAATGTTACAGTTCAAATATTATGAAGGGATAATTGGGTATCACCCTGCAAAGGTGGAAAGGATTTGTACCGACAATACGGGAATAACTCCCTTGTGTGAGGTGGTAATCAAGGTGAATTTTTTTTTTCAATCGAAAACCTGCCAAATCAGATATTTCTAGAAGCTTACATACTGAAATATAAGCCTCGAAAAAACTGAGATGCTCCGTTGTATATAAATGGAGATATGATTGATCAAAATGTGCTCCTCGGCCTGATTTTTTGTATTTTCCAGGCATTTACAGTGAGGATTTTCTATTATAGCAAAAATATGACCCCTCAAACCAAAATAATTTTGTCACGCAATATATTAGGAGGTTTGTTTATTGGAAAGAACCACGAATGGTTTTGGTTTGAAGTGCCATATGTTTGCTACAGAAGAAAACCCTTCATGAAAATGCCCCAAAAATACCAAAATAAGCCGGGGAGCACATTTTGATCAATCATATCTCTATTTTTATTCAACTGAACATCTCAGTTTTTTCGAAGGGGATATTTCAGTGTGTAATCTTCAAGAAAAAATGTTATTTGGCAGGTTTTGGAGTGAAAAAAAAATCGGCTTCATTACCGTCACACACAAAGGAGTTTTTCGTATGTAAGCGTAACATATTCTTTGTTCAAACGTATTAAATATACTGTAGTAGAACACGACTTTAATCGACTGATGTAGACGAGATAATGCATCTACCACATCGTAAAACTGATCAGGACCACGGTAGTATAATATGCGAAACTTTGCTCATTTTTGAATCGCCAAAATGGGGCAAACTTATAAGAACGAGTGGGGTGCTTAATTCTGTCACTATGCGAGAACTTCATCGCATGACGTGCACATGGTTGCACCTGCGTAGGGACTGATCTGTATACTAATACAAGGGGTCCATCCGGAAGACCTTCCAAGTTCCGAGTTCATTAAAGAGGGATTGCTTGTTCCTTACCGTGGACTATTGGATTCACAGATGAGTTGGAAACTGCGAATATTAGTAGAACCCTTTTGACTTTCGAGTCGATTTTCTTGAACGAGTCCCTGTAAAGGAAAGAAAATAACTCATAAACGACAAACCGTTACACATCGTCGTGAAATCTTCCAAAGTCAATCGGTTCAGTAGTAGTAATATAAGCGTAAATGCCCTACTATTGACACCAGGGGGCGCCGCCAGTCGTGGAGGTCACGCGGAGGTTACAGAGGTCAAAGCCACTATAGTTCCGGCACTTCCGGTCACGTGGCATAAGAGACCCCTGGGGGCATGTAATCCCCCGCGGGGATGCGGTCTGGCGGTGATGCGGTCGCGGGGAGAAGCTTCCGCGGACACAAAGTAGTCCCGAGATTTCAAATACGCGCGGGGGGCGCCTGATTCTCCGAGAATGTCCGGGAATCTCCGGGAATGTCCGGTCACCTGACAACCTGGATTTATCTCCCCCTAGTTCCAGTTTTTGCCACCAGGGCAACGAGCATATCCTATATATATCGATGCGCAGGGTTCAATATGTATCGCACGTCATTCTCAAATAGGGTCCCCGACAATATCGCCAGCACTATGCCCAGCATAAATGGCAAATGGGGAACCCTGAATTTCTCCACAGAGTTCAATACACGCGGGTCGGTCCTTATTGCCACTAAAAAAATTACCTGAAAGCATGGGAAGTAAGACTTATAGTAATAATGATAATCTATAGGTGCTGTACGATGTTATTATGACGACTCTATGATCATTGCGACCAAAGGGCCGAGCGTTTATTGTCCCGTATATCTCCGCAAAAAATAAACATACAAAATGGCGACGCTGACTGTGGGGATTCCTCTTTTGACATCACGACATCGATCGCGCTGCCCCCTGGAGGCAAGGAAGACAACTCTGACAGGGTGAACCCTCTGTAAACCAAATTCCGGGTTATCTCTCCTGATTCGAACATTTGCATCTGTACGGGGAATGCCTGTATGGGGTATAGGGGTGGTCATTTTTTTCTTGTGGATTTTACTATGGGTTGTGGGATCTTGTTTTCTTCGTCTCACAACGTAGAACACGAAGCTAAGCGGTGAATTTTTTTGAAAAGTTCAGGTAGATCTGATGGGGTGGATAGGCCTATACTGGCTCAGTGGACCGATATGGGTTGTGGCATCTTGTTTTTCTCGCCTCACCACGTAGAACACGGTGGAAGGGGTCTACAAGCTAAGCGGTGGAATTTTTTGAAAAAGTCAAATTGGGCAAGTAGTGCCGGGGTGGACGTTTTGGAGTCTAGGTGGGTCCCTAGTGGTCCGATTGAGGTATCAGTGTGAAGCACTCGTGAGGGACCTTCCGAATGAGTGAGTCGTGGAACTGATGTGATTCTGCGCATGATCAGTGGACAAAGGGGCATGGGAATGGATGTTTTGGAGTCGAGGTGGGCCCCTATTGGTCCAAATGGGTCGTGGGAGGTGGCAAAGTGAAGCGATCCTCCAGGGCGATCAAGTCGTAGGTGGGTGCATATAAAACTAGGATTGGGTTTGAACCTATACAAAGCCGAACACGGATTTTACCCCTAAAATAGGGGAAAAAACCCTATCAACCTGGTCTAGAGCGGCTAATATCGCTCTCCAGCGGATCGCGGCCTACCGACAGAGGCAAGGTGGGTGAGTGGGTGTATGTAAAATTAGGATTTGTCTCGAAAATATGAAAAGCGGAACACAGATTTTACCTCTAAAATAGGGAAAACCTTTATCAACTAGGTCTAGAGGGACTAATATCGCTTCCCAGTGCATCGGGGCCTACCGAGAGAGGCAGGGTGAGTGAGTGGGTGTATGTACCTTTAGGAATGTGGTTGAACATATAAAAAGCGGAACACGGACTTTACACCTAAACCATGGGGAATCATCCAGGGAAGTGGGTATGGTGGCATCTGCAGGGTTGCATGTAAAGTTAGGATTTGTCCCGAAAGTATAAAAAGCGGAACACGGACTTTACACCTAAACCATGGGGAATCATGGATGTTTTGGAGGCCAGACCATACCTTGACCAAATGACCACCCGCTATTACGCCTTAACACCTTAGCTAAACGCCTCACTATAACGCCTTAACGCCCTAGCATACCAGTTTTTCTTTCTGGAAAACCCCTGTTCTATATATAGATCACTCGGGAGTAGAAGAGAACGGGGAGTTTCGGAGGTGCAATGAAGAGCGTTTGATGAGATGAGGCCTAGGGCCTTTTTCCAAACGGCTACCTGGTAGAGTTACCTTAGCGTATGTGAGGATGAGGTGAAGGAGGAGGAGGAGGAGCGAGGAATGAAGAGGAGGAGGTGGAGTGAAGAAGGGAGGACCGGGAAGTGGGTATGGTGGCACCTGCAGTGTTGCATGTAAAATTAGGATTTGTCCCGAAAATATAAAAAGGGGAACACGGACTTTACACCTAAACCATGGGATATCATGGATGTTTTGGGGTCCAATATTGGTACGAATGGGGCTTGGGATCTATGTCATCAATACGAATAGTAGCCAAAGTGGGCATTTTGGGGATGTGAAAGAAGGTGTTTGGGGTAGAGATGGACCATCCGTGGTCCGAATGCGTCGTGTGAGGTGTCATCTGGTAGCACCACCCGCAAACGCAAAGCTTAATGCTTCAACGCCCGGGTGAAATAGCTCAGAAACTCTGATTTTCTAGATATTCCATGGAATTGTCACTAATTCATCGAAATACAGTGACGCCCGTCAACGCCCGTTGCTACGCCTCAACGCCCTATCTGTACGCCTTAACACCCGTCTCATCGCCTTAACGCCCGTCTCAGCGCCTTAACGCCTTATCTTAACGCCTTAACGCACTATCATAACGCCCTAGCGCGCATAGACCAGTCAATCGGCGAGTTGGGGAAAGTAACCAATCAGTGCAGCCATAAGGGCATTCAGGACGTACACACCGCGGCATGTAAAAGTATGTAACAAAATGTAGCATTATATATGATTCATTACGTCCATAATCAACGTTGGTCAGGATGGTCGAGTGGTCTAAAGCGCCAGTCTTAATTGCTGGTTCACATATGTGGGATTTGGGTTCGAATCCCACTCCTGACACGCACCTTTTCGTTATTCTTCGCCATGTTTAGGATAGAGATGGCCCATCCGTGGTCCGAATGGATCGTGTAGGGTGTCAAATTGAAGCTCTCGTGCTGTAGACCACGACTTGGGAGATGCCCAAGTCATCTATGACGTCACTGATGACGTTATCAGAAGGAGTAGTGGCCAAAGTGGCCATTTTGGGGGTGTGAAGGAAGGTGTTTGGGTAGAGACGAACCATCCGTGGTGCAAATGACCCGGAAGGCGTGCCCAAGGCCCATCAACGCTAGGTAGTGGTGGTGTCTGCAAAATAAACACACACATACCTGGTGCACCCGCACCCTGGTGTACCTTACGCCCTACGCGCTATAGGGCACAGGGTCACCAGGTATGCGTGTGTGTGTATTCTATAGACACCACCACCACTACCGGGCGTTGACGGGCGTTGGGCACGCTTCACGGGCCATTTGGACCACGGATGGTTCGTCTCCACCCCAAACACCTTCTTTCACACCCCCAAAATGACCAATTTGGCTACTACTCCTATTGATGAAGTAACCAATGACGTCACAGACGACGTGGGCGTCTCCCAAGTCGTGGCCTACACCACGAGGGATTCAATTTGACACCCTACACGATCCATTCAGACCACGGATGGGCCATCTCTACCCCAAACATGGCGAAGAATAACGAAAAAGGTGCATGTAAGGAGTGAGATTCGAACCCACGACCCACATATGTGGACCAGCACTTAAGACTTGCGGCTTAGACCACTCGGCCATCCTGACCAACGCTGATTATGGACACAATGAATCATATATAGTGCTACATTTTGTTACATACTTGTACATGTCGCGGTGTATACGCCGTGAATGCCCTTATGGCTGCACTGATTGGTTACTTTCCCCAACCCGCCGATTGACTGGTCTATGCGCGTTAGGCCGTTGAGACGGGCGTTAAGGCGTACAGATAGGGCGTTAAGGCGTAACAATGGACGTTGACGGGCGTCACTGCATTTCGATGAATTAGTGACAATTCCATGGAATATCTAGAAAATCAGAGCTTCTGAGCTATTTCACCAGGGCGTTGAAGCGTTAAGCTTGGCGTTGGCGGGCGTTGCTACAAGATGACACCTCACACGACGCATTTGGACCAACGATGGTCCATCTCTACCGCAAACACCTTCCTTCACACCCCAAAAATGCCCACTTTGACTACTACTCGTATTGATGATGCCACCAATGACGTCACAGATCCCACGCCGCATTCGTACCAATATTGGACCCCCAAACATCCATGATTCCCCATGGTATAGGTGTACAGTCCGTGTTCCGCTTGTTATATTTTCGGAGCAAATCCTAATTTTACATGCAACCCTGCAGATGCCACCATACCCACTTCCCGCTCCTCCTTCTCACTCCATCTTTTCCTCCTCCTCCTCTTCCTCATTTCTCACTCCTCCTCCTCCTCCTCCTCCTCCTCCTCCTCCTCACACGCGCTAAGGTAACTCTACCAGGTAGCCGGATGGAAAAAACCCTCATCTCCCCAAACCCTCTTCATTGCACCTCCGAAACTCCCCGTTCTCTACTACTCCCGAGTGATCTATACATAGAACAGGGGTTTTTCAGAAAAATATAAACTGCTATGCTAGGGCGTTAAGGCGTTATGATAAGGCGTTGAACTAGTCTGTCAAGGCGTAATAGCGGGATTTCATTCGGACCAGGGATGGTCTGGACCTCAAAACATCCATGATTCCCCATGGTTTAGGTGTAAAGTCCGTGTTCCGCTTTTTATATTCGGAACAAATCCTAATTTGTTTTTTCATACCCACTTCCCTGGATGATTCCCCATGGTTTAGGTGTAAAGTCCGTATTCCGCTTTTTATATGATCAACCACATTCCTAAATTTACATACACCCACTCACCCACCCTGCCTCTCTAGGTAGGGCCCGATGCACTGGGAAGCGATATTTGCCCCTCTAGACCTGGTTGATAAGGATTTTACCTATTTTAGGGGTAAAATCTGTGTTCCGCTTTTCATATTTTCGAGAAAAATCCTAATGTTACATACACTCACTCACTCACCCTGCCTCTGTCGGCAGGCCCCGATCCGCTGGGGACCGATATTAGCCCCTCTAGACCTGGTTGATAGGGGCTTTCCTTATTTTAGAGGTAAAGTCCTTATTTTTTAGGTAAAGTCCATGTTCCGCTTTTTATAGGTTCAAACCCAATTCTAGTTTTACATGCACGTACCCATGCCTTGATCGCCCTGGGGGAGCGCTTCACTTTGACACCTCCCACGACCCATTTGGACCAATAGGGGCCACCTCGACTCCAAAACGCCCATTCCCATGCTACTTTGTCTACTGCGCATGCGCAGAATAACGTCAGTTTCACATCACACCCATCCAGTCGGATGCTTCCTTAAGAGTGCTTCACACTGATACCCAACTCGATCCGATCGGACCACTAGGGACCCACCTAGGCCCCAAAACGTCCACCCGGTGCTATTTGCCCAATGCGCATGCGCACAGTGACTGTTTCAAAAAAATTCAACACTTAGCTTCAAGCCCCTTCCCATCGTGTTCTACGTGGTGAGGCGAAAAATCAAGATGCCACAACCCATACCGCAAATGTCCATGAGCGGGTTTCCCAGTGGGACAAACATTGTCCACAGAACCAGTATATCCACCCCATCAGACCTACATGAACTTTGCAAAACATTTCACGCTCAGCTTCTAGACCCCACCCATCGTGTTCTACGTGGTGAGACGAAGAAAACATGAAAAAAATGACCACCCCTATACCCCATACTGGCAGTCCTCGTGTAGATGCAAATGTTCGAATCAGGGGAGATAACCCGAAATTTGACCTACAGAGAGTTGTCTTCCTCGCCTCCAGAGGGCAGCGCGATGGATGTGGTGATGTCAAAAGGGGAATCCCCACAGCCAGCGCCGCCATTTCGTGTGTTTATTTTTTGCGGCGATATACTAAAAAATAAACGTTTGACCCTGTGGTCGTACTGATCATAGAGTCGTCATAATAACATCGTACAGCACCTATAGATTATCTTTATTACTATAAGTCTTACTTCCCATGATTTCAGGTATTTTTTTCGTGGCAATACGGACGGACTCGCGTGTATTGAGCTCTGTGGAGAAACCGAGGGTTCCCCACATGCCATTTATGCTGGACATAGTGCTGGCGACATTGTCGGGGACCCTGTTTGAGAATGACGTGCGTTACATATTGACCCTGTGCATCGATAAATATAGCACAAGCTCGTTGCCCTGGTGGCAAAAGTTGGAACTAGTGGAAGATAACTCCAGGTTGTCAGGTGACCGGACATTCCCGGACATTCCCGGACATTGCCGAACATTCTCGGAGAATCAGACGACCCCCCGCGCGTATTTAAAGTCTCGGGACTACTTTCTGTCCGCGGAAGCTTCTCCCCGTGACCGCATCACCGCCAGACCGCATCACCGCAAAGGACCCCAGGGATCACAATTGTCGGAACTATAGTGGCCTTGACCTATGTGACCTCAACGTGTCCCCCACGACTGGTGGCGCCCCCTGGTGTCAATAGTTGGGCATTTACACTTATACTACTACTTCCAGTCCAGCAATTTTCGACACGATAAAATAGCAATCATTCAGATCGACCAGATAACGTACGCACATGGATAATATCGTCATTCAATGCACATGTTTTGGGCTACATTGCGGTGCAAAAGAAATTGGAACTCTTCTGCATGGAAGATAAATGTAGTCCATACACAGATGTCAGAATGCCAGTCAGATATATCAAAATGTATGATCCTATACTACTGGTTTCAATTATGCGAGGAAAAAAAATACTGTTTTCGGATCTGCGAGCATTTCTCATCGTTTATAAACTTAATCAAACGTACTAGTTTCACTTTCATGGACAACGGGGAAGTTTTTCTCATTCCCAGTTCTCTACATCTCAAAACTTGAGTGTCTCATTATGACTGTACGTTCATGTGAATATTTGGGCGACGTTTTCTCTGAATGTGTCACCAAGAGGATCTTTGTTGGCAGGGTTTTTTCCTACTATCATTTTCTCCGTTTGGGCCATTTCTATCGTCCGACGTTCACCGACTTCATCACTCGCCATAAGATATTATAGAGATATTACAGCATTTTTCTTGGATATTTGTAATTAAGGGAGTAGAGGACGTTCATTTCTAGAGGTGGAATGTTTTTTTAAATTTCAGCATTTTTTCATCAGGTTAAGAGAAGATGATCCATGGAAAAAAATGGAGGGTTACCATACTCGTTAACAAAATATGGCAGCCAAATGCATGTATACCACTTAAAAGTCATAACACTGAATGCATAGGGAAATTTGAATTTTTTCTTGCTTGATGCTCAATAAATTAAACTTTCCAAGGTCAAATTTTCTCCACTTTGTTAAATAATACTAAGCACTTATAGTTCTTGTTAAATATGTAATAAAAATAGGGGGAAACCATGCTTTCTTAGAATATATTAGCAGTATAACAGATAAACTAAGCCTTTCCAGTCCTATTTCCAGGAGAGGGTTGGGGTGGGAAATTGGGGTGGTAGTAGGGAATATTATTGGAGGTTGATTTATAAGCCATTTACAAGTTTCCTTCTTGTTGAAAGTAACTAAGAGTGAATTTTGGGGGATTTCAGAGGCGCATTTTCAACCTCGGGAGCAGTGCACGCCTTCCAACTGTTGAATCTAAAATGCAAACTTTTTGTCCTAACACACTATCAAACCACCAGTAAATCGCAAAAATGGTTCTGTTGTGTCTTTTGTTGATTTTCATCCCATTTTGAGATGTCTGGGTACTTTTGTTAGGAAATTCCACTTGTTTTGAAAAAATTCGACAAATCACCATGTTGTAGCCCCATAAGAGCATCGAAATGAACGTCCTCTACTCCCTTAATGTCGCTAAAGCCGGTGATATGGTAATGTCAATCAAGATCTCCACATGAACATCTGCAATAAAATCGTGGCTGAGATACAGCTAATCACAGGCAACATCGTTCGTTCTTCTGATGTTTTTAGATATGCAGTCAAATTATTGGCCTGTGGGGTCCTATGAATTCTTCTGACCACGTCGGCAGCTTTTTCTGCTATCTTTATTATGGTTCTTTCAACAGCGTGAACTTTCAACATTTATCATATTACTACGGTGGCTTGTTAGGGCCATACATTGATCTTTCGAATTTTCTGCTTTCTCTAATTTTCAAGATTTCACTTTCGCATTTTCTATCTTTTCTTGTCATCCTCTTAGATTCATTTTCGATTTTTCAAAATTGATCCCTGATTTTTTTATTTATTCTCAAGAAACTGCAACCATTTCCATACGAACACGCTGGAAATTCATTTTCAAGAGACAAGAACAAATCAAACGACCACATGAAACCACTGGAAATTAGCGAAAACCTCGAAAATTGGGGGAAACATCAGAAATAGCACCCAAAAAAACAGAAAATGCCGTGTAATTTCCACCGCGGTTGAAATACTTTCCACCGCGGTTGAAATAGTTTCCACTGCGGTTGAAATACTTTCCACCGCGGTTGAAATAGTTTCCACCGCGGTTGAAATACTTTTCTCCGCCGTTGAAATACTTTCCACCGCGGTTGAAATACTTTTCACCGCGGTTGAACTAGTTTCCACCGCGGTTGAAATAGTTTCCATCACGGTTGAAATACTTTTCACCGCGATTGAAATAGTTTCCACCGCGGTTGAAATAGTTTCCACCGCGGTTGAAATACTTTTTCGATGTTTTTGCTAATCTTTAGCAATGGTTGTTCGATTTTTGCAGTCGCTTGAAAATGGATAGAAGAAATTGTTAAAACCAGAAAACAACTTTATATCTCGGAAATGAATCGATGTCAATGGCAAGAAATTACAGAAAACGCGAAAGTGAAATCTTGAAAACTAGTAAAAGGCAGAAAATTGCAAAAATCAATGCATGACCCTAACAAGCCACCGTATACTAATTTAGATAAAAGATTTTGAATGTTCATTCCATCGCAATACAGAAGTTGTTCGGTAGTGTTCTGTTCTTGTCTGTTACATTCTTGTATACTGACCATGTAATGAGGAAGATAGGTCATTCTATATAAATTATATCAAGGGCATATATAATATATTTTATCTGTTGGAAGAAGAGGTAATATTGAGAAATTGTATTCATTCCAATACATTTATTAAATAAAATTCAATTTTATAGTGTAGTTAGGCCATGGGATATTGGTTTCAGTAAGCCAGTAAATAATGCGCAGAGATAAATTTTTTCTATACTCCCGATAAAAAAAGTTGTTGGTTTTAACCCAACCAGAGCTATCTTCAAAAACGCAAAATGGTAGCTAACACTCCTTGACTTTATAGTTTATCATATTGGGGTCATTCTGAGCCTATTTGCATAACCCCCGGGCAGAGGATCGTGGGTAAATTCAAGGTGGCGGCCACGTGGGGTATCGGAAGAATGATGTTTTCGTCATTTTTATTCCAAATGTTTGCTTTTTCCGCATTTTTCACATCAAAATAATATTTACTAATTTTTCGTCCAGTTTTTGTGCAGAAATGACGTAAATAAAAATTGACCAAAAAATCTGATCGAAAAATTGACCAAAAAATGCCTTTATTGAGAATGACGTCACTGTGGCGTCATCAAAGCGGCCCTCTTGGATTTTGTTTCACATCTACTGGTAGAGATTGACCCAAGGGTATAGTGTGGTAAGTTTCAGCTCCCGAGCTCAAGGGATGAAAAGGTCCTAAAAACCCAGTCCAGATAGGGGAGGGAGGGAGGGAATTTGGCTTAATGTCACACTCAAGTTTGTTTCACTCATATGGTGACAGTCAGTTTGGTTGGTGGAGGAAGCCGGAGTACCCGGAGAGAACCACCGTCCAGATAGAGTTAAGCTCTATATCCATATGATATGCATATATAATGCACATATAGCTGTATATCACTTTCCATGATCTATTGAGATCGCTATACTGATTTGTTAGTAAACGACCGAAAATTATTATGTGACTGGTGATATTGGTGTGAAAAGAAGATCAACACGTCTATCGGTACTGCATGTAACACAAAAAAACATAAGCAAAATTAAGGTTCCTAGTTGAGTGTGGGCTTTCAACGTTCGCCGTTGACTTTTAGACACGTCGTCGAACGTTCATTTCAAGGCCGCAAAAACGTTGTCCAGCAGTGCCCCGTTAAACACTGCAATGTATTTCATCAGACAACGAAAATCTATGTATACAGTGCAACTGTTAATAGTCAGGTCAAATACAATCGCCCCAACTGGTGTACACTAACACCGCTATATGATGGCGGATATTTTGCATTACATGCAGTACACAGACACTCCTATCAAACAGCCAAATGCTTGATTCCACCTCCACACTAACGCGACAGACTTTACAGATCCGGGGCCTTATTTACGAAGCGCTATTAAGGAAGCGTCTCCAAATATCGTTCGGTTTTTCGCCGAGAAATCTGTGATCTATTCTCGATATCGCGAATTCCAAGGGTGAGAGAGAATCGAGAATTTTTTTTCACAAAAACCGAATGATTCACGAAATCGGTTTTCTTTTGCTTTATTGATCGGTTTTCGTTCGAGAAATTTGTATCGAAAGAAAAACGATATCGCGAGTCAGTCGAGAATCCTTCGAGAATTTGTTCTCCGTGGAGAAAAACGATCAAAAACCGATTGGAAGTAGTGACGCTTTGTCTTCGTCTAGCCTGGTGCCCTGCTTAGCGTGTTACATTGCTGGCATATACCAATAGACTAGGGAACCAGATCACTGGTTCTATGCACAACTAAATATCCCATGCATGTGCTTGGCCAACCTCCCCACAGCGCATGCTCCATTTCGCAGGCTCCAATAACATCCCTGCCTCCAATAGCGGAAGTTGACCTTTACTACGTTGCTATGACGTATAGGGGAAACCAACCAACGCACGGTTCAGTTTGAATCCGACCAAACGACTCCTTTAGTGTTGCACATGAGCGAACTACTTTTCATATGCTCTATCCAGATAAACAGGGAAAATTATCTCCAGATAATTCTTTTTAACGCTAGGTCAACGGAGGTACTATGCAGACTTGAAAAGTAATCAAAATTTTCGTTAAACATCTATTTTACTATATATGATGTCACTTCCGGCGATGTACGCGAAGGCCCCGAATCCGGTCCAAAAATCTGACTGGTGGCTGGGGTGTTATTAGACCCCCAGCGAGGTGGTTGGTGCTTGGCCCCACTGATAGACTGAGTGAGTGAGTGAGTGAATATGATTTAACGTCGCTTTCCACTATATTTCAGTCATATCACGACGTCGGGTCCTATTCCTTTTCACACCCGGGAACCACACGGGTGGGGGCCTATTCCTTTTCACACCCGGGAACCCCACGGGTGCCTCAGTTAGTCGCCTCTTACGACAAGCTCTCTGAGGAGCCGAGGTCTAGTCTTACCATGACCTGCGGTGTGCACAACGACATCCCAGGTCAATCCCGGAAGCCCCACGGGGCCTGATAGGCTGATAAAACATAAATTCACATAAGTGTATTTCCAATTTAACGCGGTGACCGTTATTATAGACAACAAGTATAAAAGCAAAATATAATGCCGACGGCATTCCCTGGTTGATTTTAAATAGTTAAGACCGGAGATGGATCGTTTGGGCGGTCAGATGTTCAACCGGACTGATAATCGATGGAATACGTAACATTTATTAACCCTATCTGGCCTGGGCGATTTGGGGTGTATCGCAGCCTGGGGGGGGGCGGAAAGTGCACCCCCTATATATTTTCTCTACCACTAAGGCTAGAGCGCTGAAACTTACCACACAGTATTTTTGGTTCAAGCTCTACCGGGAAATGTTAAAAAATCCAAGATGGGCGCCATGATGACGTCACAGTGACGTCATCTTCTCGGAAGCCATTTTTCGGCCTTTTTGGGGTCGATTTTTCGAAATTTTCATTTTTCCGACTTTTCTCTCGAAAAAATCCAATAAAACATAGAATAATTAGTTATTCATAAATAGAATACTTTCAAGGACTTTTAGGCAAGGAAAATGTGAAGAAATTGAGCGAAAAGATTGAAAAACACGACTTTCGCGGATACCACATGGCCGCCATTTTAAAATGACCCCAAAAAGATAAGCTTAAAAGTCACCAAGTTTCAGCTTCCTCGGTTCTGTCATTTCGGAGCAGCAGAGAAAAGTTCACTAGGGGGGCACTTTCCGCCCCCTCCCTACCCCCCCCCCCCCAGGCCAGGTAGGGTTAAGTATAATAATAAAGCTGATGAAAATGTGATATTCAATGCAGTCTCTTTTAATATGGTGATATGGCATGTTAGCATCACACTGCTAAAGCGGCAGCTACAGCTAAATTTTACTGAGCATATACTTTGCCCCCCTCCAAATTATTTTTCTTACCCCGTGAGCTAGGGGGCTGAAACTTACCACACTATACCCTTGGGTCAAGCTCAACCAGAAATGGTAAAAAAATCCTAGATGGCCGCTTTGATGACGTCACAGTGACGTCATTTTCAAAAACGGCATTTTTTGGTCGATTTTTCAGTCAGACTTTTCGAGTTTTATATTTATGCAATTTCTCCGCAAAAACCACCACCACCACCACGCACCACCACACACCACCGCCACCACCTCACACCACCCAAAAATCATGGTTAAATACAACATGGCGGCCACGTGGGGTACCAGAAATGCCCTATTTCTTCAAAATTTCTGCTTTTCCGCGACGGAAAATGGACAAAAAATGTTTTATTTCACATCATATTAGTATTTACTAATTTATCATGCAGTTTTTGCGGAGAAATTGCATAAATAAACGAATCGGAAAATCCGACCGAAAAATCGACCAAAAAATGCCGTTTTTGAAAATGACGTCACTGTGACGTCATCAAAGCGGCCATCTTGGATTTTTTTACATTTTCTGGTAGATCTTGACCCAAGGGTATAGTGTAGTAAGTTTCAGCCCCCTAGCTCCAGGGGTAGGAAATATAATTAGGGGGGCCATTTCGCCTTCCCCCCCCCCCGCAGGCCAGGATACGTCCCAAAAAGCTCAGGCCAGATAGGGTTAAAATCATAATTCTCTGCGAAATTATCGTTTACTGTGAACGATCGTTATTTAATATATAACTGCAAACTCTCGCTTCGTCAAAGTCCTCCTAGGGCAAGTCGTTCCTCTTCATGAGTTAACGGGCCATTATCACTATCACATACCTCTGGTGACTGGATTTGTGTTCAGTCCGTCACACCTAATACTACAAGTATGGTTTTTTTTTCATTTTCTAGTCTTTGTCCCGCACACGCATACAGGAACTGTAGTACTTTGACAAGATGCATGTTATTGGGGGGGGGGGGGAAATGCCCCCCTCCAAATTATTTTTCTTACCCCGTGAGCTAGGGAGCTGAAACTTACCACACTTTACCCTTGGGTCAAGCTCAACCAGAAAATGTAAAAAAAATCCTAGATGGCCGCTTTGATGACGTCACAGTGACGTCATTTTCAAAAACGGCATTTTTTGGTCGATTTTTCAGTCAGACTTTTCGAGTTTTATATTTATGCAATTTCTCCGCAAAAACCGCCACCACCACCACGCACCACCACACCCCACCGCCACCACCCCACACCACCACACACCACCCCCACCACCCCCACCACCACCACCATCACCACAACCACCACCACCGGGCGTTGACGCCCTTCAACGCCACCACCACCAACACCACACACCGCCACATACCACCACCACCACCACCACACTCCTCCACCACCGGGCACACATACCTGGTGCACCCACACCCTGATGTACCCTACGGGCTATAGGGTGCAGGGTGCACCAGGTATGTGTGCCCCGTGGTGGTGATGGTGGTGTGTGGTGGTGGTGGTGGTTGTGGCGTCCGGGTATTTGACCAACCGTTTACCATCATTAACCGGGCGTCACCAGAGCCGTGCTAGACCAAGCGGACCAATTGGATGTCTTGGGATGGGCCTATGAACAGCTCCCCGACACCAAGTGTATAGTGGAGAGGGTCACCAATGTCACGTTTTTCGTGACCAAATTACGGAATCTTCCCATCGGATGAATGTATTCTCCCATGCACTGATAGATAATCAGAATGCGCAAACAACTATCTAAGGATATGTTGCCTCAACGGTATCCTGGCCTGCCCGACGACGATTAGAACAAACGGTTCAGAGCGAACATGGCCGAAGTTGGAACTTTCTGAAATGGCGACTTCTGATTGTACAAGAGCAGCCGAGAATACATCTAACGGGCAAGAACGAATATGACAGATGCAGCGCCAAATGGCAGCCTCTGATTGGACAAGAGGCTATTTGTATTGTAAACATACCCAACGCGGCTCCCCCAGCTTGGGTATGATGTATTGGAGGGGATAATAAAATGATTGACCTGTCATCCTTGTTGGTGTTGTTCTCTCACCAGTCTACATCATGCGACATTGCACAGAGTACATGTTCATTGAGAGGGAGAGAGAATTAAGGTTTAACGTCGCATTCCCCAATATTTCAGCTATATAGCGACATGGACAGAGAGTATGTGCATGGATTTGAACAGACTGTATACATGGACGTGAACAGAGTACATGTAGAATGACATGCACAGAGTACAATTGCATGGACAAGGAACATGTATATTGACAGAGTACATGTACATGAACAGATTACATGTACAGGCAAATAGTACATGTACAGGCACATAGTACATGTGCATGGATATGCACAGAATACATGGGCATGCGCAGAGTACATGTACATTAAATACAGGGAAGATATTGTCTAACGCAGGACAAATATGGTATAATACAGGACAGATATGGTATAATACAGCACAGGTATGGTATAATACAGGACAGATATGATATAATAGAGGGCAAATAGTGTATAATACAGAACATATATTGTATAATACAGGGCATATATGGTACAATACAGGACAGATATGATATTCTACAACACAGATTTGGTATAATACAGGACAGATACTGTATAATACAGCACAGGTTTGGTATAATACAGAACATATATGGTGTAATAGAGGACAAATATGGTACAATACAGGACAGATTTGATGTAATACAGGACAGATATTGTATAACACGGGACAGATGGTATAACTCAGCACAGATATGGTATATGCGGGACGGATATGATATAATTTAGGACAAATATTGTATAATATAGAACATATATGGTACAATACAGGACAGATATGGTATAATACAGCACACATTTGGTATAATGCAGGACAGATATGGTATAATACAGCACAGATATGGTATAGTACAGGATATATATGGTACAATACACGACATATGGTATAATACAGCACAGACATGGTAACGAGGGCGCCACCTGCCTTGTGATAACTTCCGGTTCCGGTCACGTGACAGTAAACATGGAAAAACCCGGATGAAAGATGAGGATCCGGCTGTAAACCACAGTACCCGGATGGAAGACGGAGGAACGACGGGAAAACCCCACTGGCCAACGGCGTATGCGCAGATTGGCGCGACTTCCAATGAAAACAAGCCAGTCTGACAAATGAGAGCTTCACAGTGATACCCCACAAGGTCCATTTAACCAGGGGTGGTCCCTCAATCACTCAACAAACCTCCACGAATCCACAAAATGCCTGTTTTCTATATTACGACCAGACTGCGCATGCGCAAAATGATAAAAACGAACGATACATTAGTCCAGTCGGATCTCGCTCACTCACGCACTCACTCACTCACTCACTCACTCACTCAATCACTCACGCACTCACTCACTCACTCACTCGCCGTCGTCAGTGCGTATTCCTTCTCCTCCTCCTCCTCCTCCTCACTCACTCACTCACTCACACACACGCGAGCATACACCCATTGCGCATTGCGCCGCAAGGTCAATACGGCTCGAAATGCGCTTTTATACTACTAATCCTTCCTTCACTGCCCCCAAAATGCCCACTTTTGCAACTAGTCCTACAGATGACGTCACCAATGACGTCACAGATGGCGTGAACATCCCTCAAATCGAGGTCTGCACCACGAGAGCTACAAGATGACACCCCACACGACGCATTCGGATCACAGATGGTCCATTTCTACCCCAAATACCTTCCTTCACTTCCCCAAAATGCCCACTTTCGCTACTACTCCTATTGATGACGTCACAGATGACATGGACAGCCCCCAAATCGGGGTCTACATCTTGAGAGCTACAAAATGACACCTCCCACGACGCATTCGGACCAAGGATGGTCCCTCTCTACCCCAAACACACCTCCACGCACCCCTCAAAATGGCCACTTTACTTACTACACCCAACTGCGCATGCGCAGATTGACGCGACTTGCAATAAAACACGCGCCATTCTGACTCTACCCTACAAAAACTTCACTTGGGCACCTCCCACGACCCATTTGGACCCATAGTGGTCCATCTCTATCCCAAACATAACCCCCACATACCCCCAAAATGCCTGCTTTCTATACTACGACCAGACTGCGCATGCGCAGAATATTGAAAACGGACGATACATTAGTTCATTCGGATGCTCCTCCACGAGAGCTCAAAATAAGACCTCATACGACACCATCGGACCACCAGGGGCTCACCTAGACCCCAAAACGTCCACCCAATATGGACCTATACCCCCATAGCCAGTAGGCCTATGGACCTATATACAGACCTACCCGGTACTTTTCGAACAATTTCACCGCTTGCCTCCGAGACCCCTCCCATCGTGCTTTTCGTGGCGAGACGAGAAAATCAAGACCAAACAACCCATAGTAAAACTCACGAAAAATTTCCCTGTATGGACCTATCGCCCCCTAGCCAGTATGGAACTATATGGGTTTATATACAAACTCACCCGGTACTTTTAAAAAAATTCACCGCTTACATTCGAGACCCCTCCCATCGTGTTTCTCGTGGCGAGACGAGAAAAACAAGACCAAACAACCCATCGTAAAACCCACGAAAAATTTCCCAGTATGGACCTATACCCCCATAGCCAGTATAGGTCTATATACAGACCTACCCGTTACTTTTCGAAAAATTTCACCGCTTACCTCCGAGACCCTTCCCATCGTGTTCTACATGGCGAGACGAAGAAAACAAGACCAAACAACCCATAGTAACATCTAAAAAAAAGAAGGAAAAAAAATAATGCCTACCCCCATACCCCATACAGACATTTTCCCGTATATTGTATAATACATATACTTGTAGGGTGAAGTCCGTGTTCCGCTTTTTATTTTTTTATTTTTCTGTGATAACACCCGTGACTGGATAGCCCTGGAGGAGCGGGGATACCTCACTCGACCCAATGAGACCATGCAGCGTATTTGAAGTCTGGAGAATTTCACCCCGGCTCCCCACGTATTTGGGACTACTTTCTGTCAGCGAAAGCTTCTCCCCACGACCACATGACCATCAGACCGCATCACCGCGGAAGAATTCGAGGTCAAAGGTTGCCGGAACTATAGTGCACTCGACCTGCGCTGTGACCTGCAAAAATTGGAACTCTTCTGTGTTCGGAGGTAGTTTTTGGTCTCTTGAGCTGTTGGCGCCACCTGGCGGATGCAAGAGTTACCTTCCCCGGCAAAATACGACTTTAGGTGCTTAGACTATACTACTTCTATGCGTAAGATGCTGAAACGTTCGAGCGACATTAACCCACCTGTCAATCCACCACCAAGCCGATATCACAAAATATGGCGTCCAGCAAATGACGAAGGCTATCACTGAAAAGTAAGAATCAACTTCATGTCATATCTTCTTAATATGTTTTTACAATATCACGGAATATTACGAAGAATCACGTGAGCATTTAACCCTACCTGGCCTGGGGGAGGGGGGGGGGGGGCTCAAATGCTCCTTTTCCACTCCCACCAGACTTTCTGCGCTATGTCCGGACCGACAAAAAAATAGAGAGCTGAAGCTCCTTGACTTTATAGTTTATCATATTGGGGGCATTTTGAGCCTATTTGCATAACCCCACGAGCAGAGGATCATGGGTAAATTCAAGATGGCGGCCACGTGGGGTACCAGAAATGCCCTATTTCTTCCAAATTTCTGCTTTTCCGCGACGGAAAATGGACAAAAAATGTTTTATTTCACATCATATTAGTATTTACTAATTTATCATGCAGTTTTTGCGGAGAAATTGCATAAATAAACGAATCGGAAAATCCGACCGAAAAATCGACCCAAAAATGCCGTTTTTGAAAATGACGTCACTGTGACGTCATCAAAGCGGCCATCTTGGATTTTTTTACATTTTCTGGTAGATCTTGACCCAAGGGTATAGTGTGGTAAGTTTCAGCTCCCTAGCTCCAGGGGTAGGAAATATAATTAGGGGGGCCATTTCGCCTCCCCCCCCCCCCCACAGGCCAGGATACGTCCCAAAAAGCCCAGGCCAGATAGGGTTAAAATCATAATTCTCTGCGAAATTATCGTTTACTGTGAACGATCGTTATTTAATATATAACTGCAAACTCTCGCTTCGTCAAAGTCCTCCTAGGGCAAGTCGTTCCTCTTCATGAGTTAACGGACCATTATCACTATCACATACCTCTGGTGACTGGATTTGTGTTCAGTCCGTCACACCTAATACTACAAGTATGTTTTTTTTTCATTTTCTAGTCTTTGTCCCGCACATACATACAGGAACTGTAGTACTTTGACAAGATGCATGTTATTACCATCAACTCGGATCAGCAAATTTAGCTCGCGTTTGTTACAAACAAGACGCTCGACCACTGTGTCGAAATCTTAACACCAGGTAGTGTTCGACATGACTGAACTGGTAATGCAAGTCAAATGAGAAAAGGATCGACATGGATAGGATATCGATCCAGGAATAACTAGGGGTAATTTACACAGCCAGAAAAAGGGTGATGGCCCATTACCTTTTTATGGTGATGATGCCTGTTCATCACCCTTTAAATGTGATGAAAAAGGGTGATGACCAATGTCGTCACCCTTTTAGGGCAATGGCCCAGGTCGTCACCCTTTTAGGGTGATAGCCATTATCCTTTTATGGCGATGACCTAAACGTTTGCACTCATTGCTGATCACCCGTCACTTTTTTAAGGTGATAGCCATTACCCTTTTAAGGTGACCTTTTTGGGTGATGCTGTCGTCACCATTTTAGGGTGATAAGTATCACCTTTTTTCTGGCCGTGTAGAAATCCCTCGTGATAAACTCTTTACCCCTGAGACAAGAAAGGCGAAACTGTTTCACATATACATATATGGATCATGCTTCATCACAAAATTTAAACACGATTCAGTTAACTGCTCATAGTGATATTTGTTTCGTTGTCCGTTTTTTTTATATTATTATTATTTTTGACTTTTCCTCGAAAGAAAAGTAAATATGATACAGAAAGACTTGAATACATAAATAAGGTTAATAAGAAACTGATGATCTTCCATTGCCACCATTTTGAATATACCAATGACTTAGGATAGATCTCTAGGACTTTGAAGAAAAAATCATCATGAAATGCTCGGCAGCTTTTATCCACGTTTCGTATTTGACGCGATAATTTTAATAGATTGATGCGAGCATGACGCAAAATGGAACCAGACCGTACGAGCATCTTATGAGTCTGCAATGAGAATTATAATGTATATAACTTAAAACACAACACAGAGTAGATTGGTTCAACTCCATCTAAAACAATGGTTATGGTGATTTTTGAAAGATCAAACAAAGAGAACTAAAATGATGGAACATCAGCATAATAATACCCCAGCCACCAGTCAGATTTTTGGACAGGATTCCGGGCCGCGTGCACATTACCGGAAGTGACATCATATATAGTAATTAATTTCGATTAATTTTCAAGTCTGCATAATACCTCTGTTGACCTAGCGTTAAAAAGAATTACCTGGAGATTTTTTCCCCTGTTTATATAGACAGAGCATATGGAAAGTAGTTCGCTCATGTGCAAAACTGAAGGAATTGTTCGGCCAGATTAAAACTGAACCGTGCGTACGTGGGCTTTCCCCTATACGTCATAGCAACGTAGTAAAGGTTAACTTCCGCTATTGAAAGACAGGGATGATAAATGAACCTGTGAAATGAAGCATGCGCTGTGGGAAGGATGATTCAATACCCATCAAGAGAGAGAACGCCATTGTCGACAACTTACCGATAACGATAGTCATCTTCAATATCCTGATCCTTGATTTGGCGATATTGCCCACACCAGACCGTCGTAATTTGGATCGTACTGTTTCCTGATTTGCGTTTAACTGCGCTAAAATGGAAAAGGAATCTCTGTCATCACGTGTCGTGTGATTGTCCGTTCATTGGAAGCTACAGGTCGCTGTTCTTAATTGCATTCATCCACACTCCAAGCCTTGATCCGTTTTCGTCTTTTGCAAACAGCTCCAAATCTAATCTCACCCACAGGCAACAAAAATGTAATGAGCTGTTACATTATTATGCGCGTGGTGTAGTGCGCGAAACGTGTCACACAACTTAGTTTCTATGTACCGGTACGCATTTTTCTCAACCATGTCAATTATATATTTCAGTTATGTCACAAATAACATGAGTACGGTACCGGTACTAAATCAAGGAAAAAAACACAAAACGAACTATTTTTGGGTAGAGCAGTTTTACAACATCTACAGAGCTTGACGCGGTTTAGCAAAACAATTGTGAACATTTCGTTGAAAAATGAGGGGAATGGCCGGAGTATATCTATAACTATGGACTGGAGAATGAACTGGTCGTCCTTCCACCCATATATTATCGATCGGGCGCTAACGATCCATGCCAATCAAAACTCCAAACCAATGGAATATCATGGAATCATACCAATTGTTTCTTCCGTCCTACATTTTCACTACGTTTGGACAGAGATCATTCCTGTAGCCATTCAGACGAAATGTATATGCAATCGAAGCCATAAGATTGACTGTGGCCATTTACGTACAAAGCCCTAAGCTCCCTGTCGGTGGACAGTATAGTACCATAGTCGTGACAGGGGCGGCGGAAGCGGGGTGGGGGGGGGCTCCCCCCAGTTTCAACAAAAGCTGGATGACTTTTTCATGCTTTTGGTCCTAATGTGACCAGATATACAGGCCGGTTTTTCCCCCTGGCGCTTCGCGCCACCCTGTAGGCTAAGTTTTCACGGAGCAGCGATTTTGCACTGGAAGGGCACGTTGCTGGTTGGTTTAAAGTGCTCTGATTTGCTCATTCTTCTGTTCCGTTCGCAATGATCAATAACTGTTTTAGATGTTAATTTACATAGAAATTTCATTAGCTTTATTGGACGATTAGCTGATTATCAAATTTAGAAATCAAAATTGCGTTCATATTATTTATTTTTTTGTGTTCACATATTTCTCTTCAAACGCGTCAGCGCCGTCCCAGAGGAGTTACGGGAGTTGGGAAAGAATACGACTTCGGCCAGGATGCGTCTACAGCCATCTAGGAGCACGGAGCTTCCGGGGCCTAGGGGGCCCCTGGACCCTCGCCTAAAGTGCTATGATAGTCGAGCCCCCCACTTTTTGGAAGCTTCCGCCGCCGCTGCGTGACTACCTCTTCACCGCAAAATCACTGACGGTCCGCTGGTACCGCTTGGTACAGTTAAGCCCGGCGCACACGAGAGCTATCAGCTGAGCTGACGGCCTCAATTGCCCGTCAGTTCAGGGGCTAGCTCTCGTGTGCGGGCAGTTTTTGGTGAGTTTTTGGTCTCGCGAGGCCGGGGGAAAAATATCAAACTTGTTTGATAATTTCGCCTCGCGAGGCCAAATCCTCAGCGTGTGCGGTGAACGCAAGCCAACAACTCAGCAGTTTTATTGGACCGGCCAATGAATCGCATGCTATTTTCACGCGATTCATACCCACGACTCTTCAAAATGGTCTTTTGGAAGACGTTATGCAGGAACTGAAATAAATTTCGTAAAACTTTTGTTCACCGTGTGTGCTGAAACCAACGGCCTCAGTTGCCTGTCAGCTCAGGGGCTAGCTCTCGTGTGCGCCGGGCTTAAAGGTGAAGAGGTATCAGCGCTATGGATTCACACAGTTGTATCCCGCTGTGTACACACTGTTTTCGCCAAGGAGGAGTTACATCTGTACGTTGCAGATAAATTCGACTTTTTCAACTCTCATTAATGTTTCTTACCTCTGCTTTCCTTGATCTTTTTCGAAATTTTCCACAGAATGGACAGGTACGACACGCTGATGATGACGAGGGGTAGCCCATATACAGCGATGGCGTTAAAAAGGTTATATGCCAGCTCGTGTTCTTGGCTAGGAAAGAAGTTAAACGTAACGCACTGTGTGAACCAGGTATACACCGGGGGGGATTCCACATGGAATATGATACTCTGAAATGCAACAAAAATGAATTGATTTTATAAGCAGGAGTTATCGGCACCAAACTCGTTATTGCAGTGTCAACTCGTCTCGTTAGTGTCGTAGTCGGATACAGCCTTCAAACTTCATATCACTAAAACACAAACGTCCTGATCCGTAAACGTTTGAACGTAATGTCTGCCCAAAATGAGAATTTTCTCCTTTATCTTCCCGTCTACATACACACGCCAAAACAGAGAAAACTCAAACACCATTGTTACCGTGGGATGTTTGGTGTTTGTTCTATTCAGCTGCGAGTTTTATTCAAGTCGCTCCCCTCTCAGTATAGGATCACTGAGTTGAAGTGCGCTCAGGTTAAAGGTGATGGCGAGATTTTGGCCTATACGTGGTACGTTTGAAATCGAAAAATTAAAATGCCATAAAAATACTTCACAATATGTGAAAGTTTTAGTGCGATTGCGTTATGATTATAATTATCACATGAAACTGAAATCCACAGCTTGTGCTATTTCGTGAAAAAAGGGTCTATATCGAGTCCTTCAGACACGCATTTAGACGCGAAGGACCCCTTGGACCAAAACGCCATTTAACCTCACTATAAGAATTGGCGACATGTTTAACGTCTCAAAATGAAACATGATTTTGTCCCAACTTTTGGGACACGTGAGTACGTACATATTTCATTTGGAAACGGCTTCATGTTTCAATTTGAAACACGTGTCATCCTCATATGTTAATGATGTCTCAATATGAGACATGTCGTTAAACATGAAACATGTGACATCCTGCACAGCGAAACATGTGTTGTATGTACATCTCTCAATCTGAAACATGTTACGGCCGACTACATGTTCCAAAATGAAACGTCTAAGCCCAAACATGACTTTGTCCCAACTTTTGGGACATGTCGCAACCGAAACGTGTCCGAACATGTCTCAAACTTGGAAGTGTTTCAAAATAGTCCATCTCTCATTACATGTTTCAACAGATCGCCATGTCGCCTGTGAAAGAAACAGAAATACACGAAACGTTTATTAAATTCAGCTTGCATCAGTTTTTATTCTCTTATCTTCGATGGAAGTCCAAATCGGGTGTAAACCAACAATAACTATAGGCTACAGACAGGAACATATACAATAGACAAGCTTGCTCCTCAGGTTAACAATGAATGTGATCATTCCAGACAGGTGTATGTTCGGTACATCATAATTCCTGATGTGAACCCGTTTATCATGGCGTGCAAATTGTTCATGACAATAATGTGCTCAAGTTTTGGTGAACTAGATCACAGATAAATGGTACATTTACATTCAGATCATATTAACCAAAATAATAATTTACTCAAGTTGCCACATCGGTCTGTTGACATGACACAGCCTAATCCAGCACACAGGAAGCAGCTCTCAACAGGGGTACTATATTGAATACAGATATTGACCATACTGGCTGATTTAGATACATGAATGTCCGTAACTTGAAAATGATTCTATCATTCATTCATCTGCTCGCGGTAAATATCTCCGAGGGAGAGTCGTTGAAATTCCATTCCGTTTCGGGAAATGGAATACGGATCGCAGATGATTATTAAGATAGCGTAGTCCTGGATTCGTCTCGAGTTGTCCCAACAGTGGTCACAGTCAGGGAGGAAGGAGGAAAATTGTTTCACGCACCAACAATATTCAATATTTTCATAAAGATAAAAAATAATTTCCCCTCTTTCCTCCTGGTTTCATCTTCGCATATCCAAGTCGAACACCACACGTGTTGCCTTGGCTGAACATATAAACACAATATCTGATCAGAATACGAGTTTGATGATGTCATAGCTCTATAAATATTCCGTGATCCATATTAGGAGGAGTGCAATGTATGACCTCTTTAAAATTCAAATTTGATTGACTACTCGAAAGAAATTAACATCAATACAACCACCACTTGCCATATTTGGAAATCTCACAGGCTGACATCAAAGAAAATCCTCGCTGCACTGTGTTAGCAAGCTCCTATCTTGATTGGCTATATGACATCACGTGCGTTTCTTAGTTTGGCCAATTTAGTCTATTCAATAGGTCAAGGTAAATGACGGAACATTAGTGTAGTATTTAACTTAAAATGGTTTGGTGTCATTTGTGTCACACAATGGCCGAATCTCGCACGAGGCTGTAATCGTATATAGAGCAATCGTATTGTCCAGAAAATATCCTGATGCGCTACACACATTTAAAATACTGGATGTAGCTCTGGTCACACAATGAACACAGTTGTTGTTTCTTCTAACGCGAGCTCTCAATGATGCCACATCAATGTCACTCTTTTTTTGATAGCGACCCGAATATGGTATGAATGTTTAACAGTATTACTCTTAACCTTCCCAAACATGAAGGGGTGCCATGCCCTCACCCCGAAAACAACAAATTATTAGGAGTTGACCCTGCGTGATTTCACAGCGTATTTTATTTGAGTCAGTTTGTTCCTATTTGCACACCCCTCCCACAAAAGGACCATTGGCAAATTTAAAGTGGCGATCATGTGGGGTACCAGAAAAGTGGTGTTTTACCTTTTTCTTCGAGATTTTTTTTCGTGGATAAAAGAGTGCATGAACTATTTTATTTCACATCAGATAATTCTTCCCTAATGTACTATGTAGTTTACTTCGGAGAACGTAGCACAAATAAACAAAATGGAAAATCTGACCGAAAAATCGACCAAAAAGTCATATTTAGAATATGACGTAACTGTGAAGTGTTCAACGACTGAATTTTTTGGATTTTTGCACTTTCTAGCAGAGCGGACCCCAAGATATATTTTGGGGGCTTTTAGAATCAAGAAGTAAAAAAATATTTAGTGGAGAGGAGGCGTCTATTCCCAGACCTTGGCAGGCCTCAAACAGTCAAATACCCTAGGCCTGGAAGAGTTATATTACGATGTAAGTAATTCATCGATCTGTTTATTCCCAATATCGACAGATATATTCACGATCGCTAAAGACCAGAAATAAATTTTTGGAAGCCAGTGCTTCCATGCACCAGACAACATTATCCGTCTTTTATACTGTGTTCTTTGAGACATTTTGCTTTTGCGACTCGGTTGTACGTGTTTCGGCTTTGATGTTTCAAACAGCTATTCGGGTCATTATAGTGAAACGGCAACGCGATTGAAACATGTCACAACCGTCAAATAGCTGTATTCTCCCGTCTTTGAGACATGTTTTCATGGGAAAACAGGGTGAAACATGTAGCATTATGAAGCATCTCACATGTTACCCATCTCAAAATGAAACGTTAAACATGTAACCACTTTTTGCAGTACTGGTGTTGTGTGGTAACATTATATCCCCACTGCTGGAAGATCTTTTTGCTCCAAGTAGTCCTTCATACTAAAAAATGAAAAGTTGCGATTCTTAACGTTTGAAGTTTTCGTATGTAGATTAAAGTGACAAAATAGCCTGTTACAGTTGTTTGTATATCGTGGCGTATACCCACGTTGGCTCACAAGAACGGCGAAATTTGTTTTTACCGAGTTCGAATCCCAGGAGGGCAACATGTGTGACGTCGACAAGTTATTTCAATCTTTATCATTTTTCTAAAAAAAAATCGCATTCAGTATATCTGAAATAAGATTTTAGGCTATCATTATGAACCAATTAAAAGTAAAATAAATATTCTTTACCGATGACATGATAACGTGTGGACATTACGTGCTAGTTAAACGTCGAAAGGCTTGGCAGTAGTATATAAAGAGGATTTAAGGTCAACTTGACCTACTTATTTGTTCCCCCGGGTAAAATTTAAGGGACTGGTCAGCGATAACGTGATCAAGGCATGCACTGACTTGTTCTGGGTGGGCTCTCGACGGGTGGGGTATGTGAAGTCACTTCCTATCACGTGACCTTTGGGGGAATGTATTCTTCCGCAGTGATGCGTTCTAGCGGTGATGCGGTCTGCCTCCGGGGACAGAAATAGTCCCACGGGAAAAATGCATGAAATGCATGTATGGACCCTGGGATGTACTTACCTGTACTGACCTTCAACATCCGGGACCTTTTCAACATCCGAGCACTTTTCAACATCCGGGCACTTTTCAACATCCGGGCACTTTTGGATGACGTCATCACAATAGTACTCCACGCATGACGTCAGATCGCGCGTGACCTTGGAGCGGGCTTTCCCTGTGGGGGTTTTTTCCCCGGGCCCGCCCGCCCGCAGCGCGCGGGTTATCCGACTGCATGCGGGATCATCGGAAGTGCGCGGGTGAAAAAAATGTCACTTCCGAGCTCTGAGCTCCGAGAGCTCCGAGCTCCAAGTGCTCTGAGCTCCGGAGCTTCAAGAGCTCCAAGAGCTCCGCCCCACGGCAGCTAAGGAACTCCGGGGCTCCAAGAGCTGCGGAGCTCCGAGCTCCAAGAGCTCTGGAGCTCCAAGAGCTCCGTCCCACGGGAGCTACCACCACCACCGGGCGTTGACATCCCCGAGCTCGGAGCTCTTGCATATAAACACGACATGCATCTGTGAAAGCTTCATTATACGCCTGGTGTCGACGGAGACGGGAGCCATGGTTTACGCATGTCACTTGTGTTCGAAGTCATTTTCCACGCCATTTAATCTACGTAGACATTTGCTTTCCATACATCGTATACAGCGAAACCATCTCACGAAATGGAGTCCCGATAACGCGCTAGCTGAACGTAAAAAATGGTCAACACCTACGTCACACACGAGAGTAGTAGAGCATCCCTATACGATGACGGTGAGCGGCCCTACGGGGTGTGGAGAGACGTCCTGGGTGATCAACTTAGAGGAAGGGCCCATCCGTACGCGTTGTATGGTGTTATAGCCAGTGGCTACCCGCCTACGAAACTACAAGGTTACGGAATGTGAGTTTCGTCCCAGGAATTCCTCACGACATAATAATAATAATAATAATAATAATAACTTTATTTAGCCTGGGTGGCTTGATAAGCACAAAGGCTAGTCTCTCTCAAGGCCCAGAGATTGTGTTAGTAAAATAGTTATTAAAAGATAATATATACATATACATAAGAAAACAATTTGATATCCTGTTAAAAAAGTTGACTTAATTATATCCAGAGTGAAGAATTATGTCTCCCCCAACTATGTTGGGGGGAGACATCTAGTGTTTGTGCTGTCTGTCTTTCTGTCTGGATGGATGTCTGTCCGTCCCCTTGCCTTGTCTGCAAGATATCTTGAGAACTACTGGATGGAATTTCACCAAACTTGGATGGAAGCTTCATTGGGATAGCCCTCTCATTTGATTAGGTTTTGGTGTGTGTGCGTGCATTCATCCGTGTCCGGCGTCCGTCCGTCCGTCCATCTACGTGTACATGTATATACAGGCCTTGTCTGCAAGATATCTTGAGAGCTACTGGACGGAATTTCACCAAACTTGGATGGAAGCTTCATTGGGATAGCCCCCTCATTTGATTAGGTTTTGGTGTGTGTGCATGCATTCATCCGTGTCCGTCCGTCCGTTCATCTACTTGTACATGTATATACAGGTCTCGTCTGCAAGATATCTTGAGAACTACTGGATGGAATTTCACCAAACTTGGATGGAAGCTTCATTGGGATAGCCCCCTTATTTGATTAGGTTTTGATGTGTGTGCGTGCATTCATCCGTGTCCGGCGTCCGTCCGTCCGTCCATCTACTTGTACATGTATATACAGGCCTTGTCTGCAAGATATCTTGAGAACTACTGGACGGAATTTCACCAAACTTGGATGGAAGCTTCATTGGGATAGCCCCCTCATTTGATTAGGTGTTGGTGTGTGTGCGTGCATTCATCCGTGTCCGGTGTCCGTCCGTCCGTTCATCTACTTGTACATGTATATACAGGCCTTGTCTGCAAGATATCTGGAGAACTACTTAACGGAAGTTCACCAAACTTGGATGGAAGCTTTATTGGGTTAGCCCTCTCATCTGATTAGGTTTTGGTTTGTGTGTGCGTTCGTCCATGTTCGGTGTCCATCCGTCTGTCCATGTACTTGTATATGTATATACCGGTCCTTTCTGCAAGATATCTGAAGAACTACTGGACAGAATTTCACCAAATCTGGATGGAAGGTTCATTGAGATAGCCCCCTCATTTGATTAGGTTTGGGTGTGTGTGTGCATTTATCCATGTCCATCGTTCGTTCGTCCATCTAATTGTTCATGTATATACAGACCTTGTCTGTAAGATATCTGGAGAACTACTCGACTGAATTTCACCAAACTTGGACTGATAGCTTCATTGCGATAGCTCCTCGTCTGATTAGGTTCGTTCGTGTCCATCCATCCGTCCATCTACTTGTACATGTATATACAAGCCTTGTCTGCAAGATATCTGGAGAACTACCCCACAGAATTTCGCCAAACTTGGGTGGTAGCTTCATTGCAATGGGCTCATCTGATTAGGTTTCGGTATGCATGCATGCGTTCGTCTGGGTATGTTGTCTGTCTGCCTGTCCATCTACTTATACATGTATAGACAGGCCTTGTCTGTAAGATATCTGGAGAACTACTGGACGGAATTTCCCCGAACTTGGATGGAAGCTTCATTGTGATGGCCTCTGGTGAACTTCACCAGACTTGGATGGAATCTTTATTGGAATGGCCTCCGCATCTTATTATGTTTTGGTGTGAGCGCGTGTTTGGTGTTCATCCGTCTGTCTACTTGTACATGTATCTGTAGAACTACTGGATGGAATTTCCCCGAGCTTGGATGGCAGCTTCATCGTGATGGCCTCCTCATCTGATTAGGTTTTGGTTTGTTTGCGTGCATCCATCTGTTTCTGATGTCCAGCTTTGTTACAGGTATGTACAGGACTACTCTTGTCTACAAGATATGTGAAGAACTACTGGATGAAATTTCACCAAACTTGGATGGAAGCTTCATTGAAATGGTCTTATGATCTAATTAGGTCTTGGTGTTAGCTAGTGCTTGCATGGGTCCATGCAGAATGTGCTTATCTGTCTGTCCAATTTTTGGTCACTCCATATCTTGGAAACTACTGAAGTCAGATGCATGAAACTTCTATACGGTACAGGTGTGGCTCTTGTATGTTTTACATCTTTCCTATAATGTGCAGTTTCGAAATAGTTGATGCTTCACAATTACATGTATTTCACATTGGTTGGACGCTGTAGATGTCGGCAATCCACTCATTGCTATATAAATCCCGACTCCTCACTGAGTTACTGCAACAATGAAAATCGCCTCTTTGTAATTAATATTTTTAGATGCGCAGCTTTGTTCAGGATACTTATTGCTACATTCATTTTATAGCACTTTCCCTTAAATTATGTGCCCACTCAAGGCAAGGTGGGACGTATGTTTTTGCTTAAAAAAACAACCAGCATAGGCTTCATGCCGGAGCGGCAACTCAAGGGTCAAAGCGGAACCTCTAGTTCAAACTTTCGTCGTTGTAATCGGATAATATTTAAAAGTCTACGTAAATAAATAGATCATGCCATAAATTAAAATATAAAGATGAAATATACACTGAGGTAAAATAATGACTAGCCAAAGTTTACAATAAATCTAGTGAATTGGATTTCAATGATTGATTTTTAAAACTAAGAACAGTTGGACATCTTCTTACTTCATCTGGCAAGGAGTTCCAGATTTTTACTCCGGAAAATTTCAGGCTTTTACGGAAAAGCTCGCAATTGGGCTCTAGTTCGATTGGGAACTTTTTTAAAAGACTCGAACAAGTAGTCCGGGGCCAAATTATTGCATACTTTGTACATTATGGTAGCTTTATGTAAAATGATCCTTTGTCGAAGAGAAATCCACTTCAGTTCCGAAAAACGGTCGACAGTAGGATTTCTAGGCGAAGCCTTTAACATTATTCTGGCTGCCCGTTTTTGGAGTTTGAATAGCCTGTTTATCAACCCTGTATCTGCATTGCCCCAGACCGTATCGCAGTAATCGAAATTCGGCAGAATTAATGAGTTGAATAACATTTTGAGAGTGTGTAATGGGACAACATCTCTTAATTTGTAGAGTAGATAGAGCCTGCGAGAAATTTTGCTACACAATGCATTTATGTGGGGTTGAAAGCTGAGGTGCTGATCAAATATAACTCCTTGTATCTTTGTCTCGGATACCCTCTCTATCGGCGCACCTTCAATACGGATGGAAATGGTAGAGAGATCTAATAACCTCTGCCTTGTGCGTAAAATAAGGAATACAGTTTTCAGCACATTTAGTATGAGTTTGTTCCGTTTCATCCACAACGTAAGGTTGTCGAGATCAGATTGAACTTTAGACAGTGCGTTATGTAGGCATTTGTCAGATGAATATATACTTGTATCGTCAGCGAACATATTTACAGTGGAGTGCTGCACAGACTGCGGTAAATCATTAACAAATACCAGGAACATTAATGGGCCCAAAATGGACCCTTGGGGTATGCCTACATTGACAATCTCTGACTCAGATATACATGTTTTTATGGAGACATGCTGACGTCGGTCTGTCAGGTAGGACTCGAACCATGCATATAATTTGCCTCTAATTCCCGAAGCAGACAACTTTTTTAATAGAATATGATGGTCCACAGTGTCAAAGGTTTTTTTTAAGTCTATCAAGACAGTAACACAGACTTTTCCTTCATTGAGGCAGCTGAGAAAATCATCATGCAGTTTAAGCAAAGCTGTAACCGTGGAATATCCTTGGCGAAAGCCAGACTGACATGATGAGAACCACTCCCTCTCTTCTAAAAAACTGTATACACTATTATGGACAAAACGTTCGATTAATTTGCTCACCAACGGAAGCACTGAGATAGGTCGATAATTATCTAGGTTGGATTTTTCACCGGACTTGAACAGTGGGAATACTCTGGCTGTTTTTCAGTCATTTGGAACTATTCCAGTATGTAATGAAAAATTCAAAACATATGTCAGCGAAGGTAAAATGACAGGACATGACGCCTCCAGGAGTCTGACACTTATACCATCAAATCCGGTGGCTTTGGAGTCCGACATGGATTTGATTTCGTTTTCCACGAATTCTTGACTAATAGACGGTAAGTCAACAGAATCTGGACATTGCGGAAATTCTAACGAGTCCGTATTGTCATCAGAATGAGTCTGCTAGTGATTGACCAATTCTAGAGAAATAATTATTAAACTCCGCAGTAATGTCTTCCGGTTTGTCCACCTCGCAGTCATCGATAATAAGTTTCTCGGGCACATCCGAGGTCTTACGAGGTAGAACATTTCTTATGGTTTTCCACAAAGACTTTGCATCGGATTTACAATCATCGATTGCATTCTTGAAGTATTCTGATCGCACTCGTTTGGTGAGACCAACGATAAAATTTCTTTGCTTTTTATACAAATCCCACCAAGATTGCTGTTTGGTGGATTCGAATTTTCTGAGTAAATAGTCTCTTTGGTGGATTGCGTTTAAGATCTGTTCATTTATCCAAGGGATCGAAGTTTTTTCACCCTCCTATGCCTTAGAGGGGCGTGTTTATTTACAACTTGGAAAAATAGATCTTTCCATGTTTCCCACGCATCATTCGGATCCGTGAAGGCTTCAATTACCGACCATGGGAGCTCCGACAAATCTTTCACAAAATCAGATAAAACGAACTTTTTGTAACTACGATAAGACACAGTCGTATGGCTGTTGTCTTTTAATAAGCCACCTCGCAGTTTTCGTACTGTAAAACTAAGATGGGACGTGGTCCGATATTCCGACACGAGCAACGCCGGATGTAAGAATATTACTCGTTACGTTCACATAAATATGGTCTATTAGAGTTTCTGATTTGCCGTCTGTTCGTGTTGGTTCCCGTATCAATTGGTGATATTGATAATCGTTATTCACATTCAGAAACTGCTCTTCACCCGAGCCTTCTGTCAGATCGTAATTGAAATCGCCGACCACAATTGATTCTAGATCAGGAGGAATCACCTCTAGTAATTGAGTTATGTAATCGAAGAAACCTGCATCACTATCGGGCGGTCGGTAAACACAGGTAACGATGACCGATTTAGTGCTTTTAAATCGTAACTCTGCACTAACAGTTTCCAGGTTGTCGATATACAGGTCGGATCTTTTTTCATAAGATAGTTTGTCACTTATGTACAGGAGTACACCTCCACCTTTACGGCCGTCTTCTCGATCTCGACGGACGATTTTGTGACCATTTATTTCCAAATCCTCGTCCGAATGTTTATCTTCGTTAGCCCACGATTCACCAATGGCCAGTACACCAAATTTATGAATTGATAGGAGGATTTTCACTTGATCGAGTTTGTGGAAAATACTGCGTACATTCAAATGGGCTACGCTCAGGCCCCTCGGTAATTGAGGAATATTAAATAGCTGGCGGGTGGTTTTGACCGGTTCATTGTTCCCAGATGTTATGTCACCAATTTGGCCACTCGTATTCAGGTCACACTCCGGTGAAAAGAATGAGTCCTCTATGTTGAATGGCACACAGTTATCACAATACCATTCACCTGTACCTCTCCATAAATCGGCTAATAAAGCAATATTCATATCCACACATGTCATATGGAATACACCAGCACAATTTGAGCATGAGATTTCGCTTTGAATTGGATCCACCCCTTCACCACAGATATTACAAGGACCCGGACAGAGTTCGATGTCACCACTCAATAGCAATGACATTGAAGCCAGGTAAATAACAGCTGATCGGTGTTCGTAAGTACACATAGCTCGTACCTGCTTTGCTGTCCCCATGTACAGACTCTTACTGACAGACTTGTAAAGCTCCATAATCCCAGAATAGCGTATATTTTCACAGTCGTATGTTGTCAGGAATTCTCCAATCGGATCAATCAACTTGTTATGTGAAATACGAGCACTATTTTCATACCTTTTCGGACAAATTTGGCATAAAATCGTAAAAATGTAGAGAGAGAAAAACACCCCGCCTACACCGGCCGCCATATTGTTCTAGCTTATGACGAACCGTATTACTTTGACCCCGAGCAGACCAACGTGGTAGTGCTAGATGCTCTGATGAGTCCGGCCAAGGACAATTGGAAAATCGCCGACATATTCACCAAAGGGTCCCATCATCGTCCGTCATCTATTTGGCTCAGAATCTCTTTCCTCAAGGGAAGGCGTCTTGAGATATCGCCTTGAACTGCCAATACTTTGTGTTGTTCTTCAATCCCATCGACAGAGCACAAATCCGTGTGTTTGGTAGTCGAATTTATCCTCAGAACATCGACCATTTCATGCAGGCGTTTCAAGGGGCGACAAGTCGTCCGTACGGCTACCTGTTCGTAGATTTAAAAGCCCATACCCCGAAGATCGTCGGCTGACGACCCACCTGTTACCCGGCGAGGCATCACCACAAACGTCATATACCCCTACACCATCCGCCGAGTCCACATCTGCCAGAGCAGCAGCAGCAACTCACCCCCATACAGCGGGTCCGCTTCATACCATCAGTCCCGGAATATCACCCAACCGCGAAGGACCAACCCGAAGCCGTACAAGGGAATGGACGTCATGTGAACTCGAGGCTATGGAAGGATTTGTTCAAAGAAAGTATGGACGCCGAGATGGGTAAGATGGAGGCCACAGGAAACAAGTTTCAACACAAAGGGTATTCGAAAGAGGAAGCCACAATGTTAGCCCATAACAGATTGGCACCCAGACTACGACGGGTTTTACGTCAGCAGTATGCCGACTTGCTGACCCATATAAAATTGCTGGACAAGGACCCGGTCCATATGGAAATCGAAAGAACAGCGTCGATGTTGAAAAACTCGGGCATGAACTGGAAAGCGGCATATGTCAGAGTAATAGCACAAAAGAAACATTTGTTCGAACGCATCATTAAGATCAAAAGCGTCTCACTATGAATAGACCACACGGCACCCGTCCCCTCATTTCACCATGAGCACTGCAGAGTCCAACTTGCTTGAACCCGACAACGAGGATATTCTAGCCGAAGCGTTACGTCAAGCCAATGTCGATGCTATTGTTGATGCAGCGCAAGGTGGGATCAACGACCAACGCATGCGTTCTCATCTTACCACGCTCATAGATGACATCCAATGGGTGTCACGCGTATGTCTTCTGCTGCATAAGAAACAGATAGTACCCAATGAGGATACCAACACAACTACCCGTGCCCAGAATCTGCTGACCCTGCATCAGGCATTTCAAACCTTTATGGAGACCCAGCTGGAGACGGGAAATTATCTTCTTCAACCTCCAACATCAACGTTCAGTGATGATCGACAATGCATAACGCGTTGAGATAGGTATGGAGACGGGCGTTGAACGGGCGTTAAGACGGGCGTTGACGGCCGTCACTGTATTTCGATGAATTAGTGTCTAGAAAAATGAGAGCTTCTGAGCTATTTCACCAGGGCGTTGAAGCGCTAAGCTAGGCGTTGACTGGCGTTACTGCCTATAAAAGCAAGTGTATTCCCAGCACACGCACAGTCGACGTTCCATTCAGCAGACACTCTACAACAATGTTCACGTGTACGACTTGCTCGAAGCCCTTTCATCGCCTGGACAGTTTACGTCGTCACACACGTGCACGCCATGAAGTACCCACGCATACATGTGCAGAGTGTGATATAGTCTTTAAGCATCCCAGTCAATTGAGACGTCACCATAGTGTCATACACGGATCACGCTCGCCACTCTCCAGACCGGATATTTCAGTTCCCATGGGAATGCATCCTCGAATGGAAGAACCCATGGAGGTCGATCCGCCGCCCCGAATTGAAGAGCCGATGGTGATTCATCCCAGTGTCCAGGGGCCCTTCCATCTCCCTTCCCTACATCCTCGAATGGAAGAACCCATGGAGGTCGATCCGCCGTCCCGAATTGAAGAGCCGATGGTGATTCATCCCAGTGCCGTATGAACCCATGTACTTCAAGATCCTCATGGTGCTCATATGAACAGTCACAATCAAATCGTGACTGAGATACATCATTCTTTAGATGACGACTTTACAACGAATATTATGGATTAAGAATACTGATCAGCGATACGGATTTGATATTTTTGGAACATCATGATGTCTTGCCGGCATCATTGAAAACTGTTGACCGCTTCTCTCTTGCAGGAAACAAACCTATGTTTATGTATACTATGATTGTCTTTTTGAATTTGGTGCTAATACTGTTATGTGGAATATGGAATAGGTCTTTGGATTATGGACGCGGATATTCTCTAATGGACGACGGCTGGATTATGAATGACGGACTAGACGCTTGTAATCCCAGTGTCCAGGAGCCCTTCCATCTCCCTTCCCTACATCCTCGAATGGAAGAACCCATGGAGGTCGATCCGCCGTCCCGAATTGAAGAGCCGATGGTGATTCATCCCAGTGTCGAGGACGCCTTCTATCTCCTTTCGCTGCATTCTCGAGGGCGTTGAAGCGTTAATCTAAGCGTTGACGGGCGTTACTGTCTATAAAAGCAAGTGTATTCCCAAAAACACGCACAGTCGACGTTCAACCGTCAACATGGCTTATACTTGCTCTGAGTGCGCACGCACGTTCACCAGACATTACGATATGATGCGACACCAGAAGACTTTCCATCCAGACTCCGAGGAGCCTACTGAGGAAGCGGATGAGAGTGTATCGACTGATTCCGAAACCGAGATTGCTGACAGTCTATCTACTGATACAGAGAGCTCTACCTCAGATAATCAGCCTACATCCCAGGAAAGTGAGACAGAACCTACCTTCTGGGATCATATTGTGGATGAAGCTATTCGTAGTTATGCTGCGGTAATCGAAGACGCCGGACAGGATAACTTACAACAGGCGTACACCGAAATGCGGCCCTGCATCAGGGAAACAGCCATGGCCATCTATGAACGGTATAGCCTGCTGCCCCTTGAAATGAAAGGCGACTCCACGCACAGATCCATCATGAAGACCAAGCGTCACTTAGAAGAGGATATGGGGTTACCACACACCGAGGCCCTGGAAAATGCCATCAGAATGAGAAAACAACTGTTTCAGGACATGCTGCCCGAACAATATCCAGGCCTGCCCGACGAGGACTAGAACAAAAGGATGGAACTTTCTGAAACGGCGACTTCTGAATACAGCCGAGAATACATCTAACGGGCAAAAACGAAATGACAGATACAGCACCAAAGGACGGTCTCTGATTGGACAAGTGTCTTCTCGAATTGTAAACATACCCAACGCGCGGCTCCCCCAGCGTGGGAATGATGTACCATTGGGGAAAATAAACTATATGAAAACTTGTTGTTCTTGTTGTTGTTCTCTCATCTGTCTATTACTACAAGCGTCTAGTCCGTCATTCATAATCCAGCCGTCGTCCATTAGAGAATATCCGCGTCCATAATCCAAAGACCTATTCCATTTCCATATAACAGTATTAGCACCAAACTCAAAAAGACAAAAGTATACATAACATAGGCTTGTTTCCTGCAAGAGAGAAGCGGTCAACAGTTTTCAATGATGCCGGCAAGACATCATGATGTTCCAAAAATATCAAATCCGTATCGCTGATCAGTATTCTTAATCCATAATATTCGTTATAAGTCGTCATCTAAAAATGATGTACCTCAGTCACGCTTTGATTGTGACTGTTCATATGAGTACCATGAGGATCTTGAAGTACATGGGCTCATACGGCCCCTAGCCCCGGGTTAAGCGGAATTAGACACATGTTACGAAACGTAGCCCCATAGATCTTGCACGCTACGTTCGTATTTTGCTATCAGCATGCGATATGTATCGCCAAATTTGAGAAACTTTGAGTGGAGGCGCTTGGTGGAATAGCCCTGTTTTATAAGTTTCTGCAACAATGTTTTGTGACGTTGATTAAAATCATCACATTTAACACAGGATCTAGCAAATGCTACTAAGCGAGATATGTATACGCCATATGCAGGTCCCACTGGAATATTACTATCCAGAAAGGGATAGTTTACGATGTCGAAATTGTAATCATCTCTTTTGTCATAAAGTCGACGAGAGAATGCCCGCTTCATTTTTATAGAGATAGAGATCTAAATAAGATGTGCCTGTAGGGCTATCTGTAGTTTCCTTCAAATCCAGTGAAGGTGGATATATATCCTTCACTGCGTCATTTATATAGCGATTATCCACAGCGAGAAGATCGTCTATATAGCGTTTGGTGAATGAGAAGGAACGGGCTTTGAATGGATCGGTTTTTGAAAGCGCCTGCATATAGTCATATTCATAAGAGAACAGATACAGGTCAGCCAACAGGGGTGCACAATTAGTACCCATTGGAATACCTATATGCTGCTGATATATTGTGTTGCCAAATTTCACATAGATATTTTTAATGAGAAATTCAAGCAACTCTATAAACAAAGAAACATCCCATGAATGATATCTCTTGTATGTAGTCGAGCTAAAGAATGCTTTTTGGCATGATTGGTCGATAGGACGGTCACCTCCCTCTTCTCCTCTTCCCCTCTAACTATAAATACGGAAACACGCATGTTAGATGTTCATTCTCCCAACCTGTACCAGACACGATCAAATGGAGAAGCCAGCCAATTCCAAGGCAGATGAGCAATCGTTGAAGGTTGACGAAAAGGTGCCGGTTCCCGCTCGACTCCCCAAAAGAGTTACCAAAAGATACCCACCCACAACTATGGAAATGATAGATGATTTCTTCAGTTTGGGTTACAGCTCAACCAGGGGAGAGCCCGCTACCATCGCCAGCGATGCCTGATCTGCCTTGAATGTGCACCCTTGGCCGGGTGTGATATTTGCACGAGGGGAGAGGAGACTTTCCAGAAGGCGAAGTGAGAGCTTGCCACCAAAAGCCAATTTTTCCTTGTATGGGAAAAATATGGCCGCAATTATCTCGAAAGAGAGACTTCTAACATATGTACAGACAGATGAATGAATGAGTAGGAATCGTATTAGGTAACACCGAGCAAAGATGGAACTTTCTGAAATGGCTACTTCTGATTGGACAGCCGAGAATACATCTAACGGGCAAGAACGAATATGACAGGACCAAATGGTGGCCTCTGATTGGACAAGAGACTTCTTGTATTGTAAACACACCCAACGCGGCTCCCCCAGCATGGGTATGTTATGATAGAGGGGAGAGTAAAATGATTGATCTCTCATCCTTGTTGTTGTTGTTGTTCTCTCATCCTTGTTGTTCTCTCTCCGGTCTATATCATGGCGTCAAGGCGTTATGCTAGGGCATACCCCAAGCAAAACCAGTACTGAGAAACCTCAATTCGCAAGAAGTTCTAGCAAATCTCCAGAGTAAATTCGTCATAGTCCCAGCAGACAAAGCTCCGAATAATATAATATTCATATGTAAATATTACTATTACCAGGTGCTGGTTAAAGAATTGAGTGTAGACATACCTTCATCAAATACGTCTACTTACTCCCAAACTGCATTTACTCTGGAAGATTTATTTAACAATCACAAAAAGTTTCTCAGGGAAAGAGGTATTTGTCTTCCAACCAATCATAACGACATACCAAAATATACTGGACTCCCAAAATGCATAAATCACCATACAAAGCTAGATTCATAGCTGGTTCTAGAAGCTGCACCACCAAGCTTCTTTCAACCCTATTGACGAGGGCCCTTCAGGAGGTAAAAGCATTTTGGGAAAGGTATTGCGCCATTATTTCTAAGAACTCTGGCGTTGAATGCATGTGGATATTGAAAAACTCAAAATGTCTTACGGAAGAACTTGATGCTAAAGGTCACATACCGTACAGACATGTATCCACATGGGATTTCTCGACTCTCTATACTACAATCCCCATCAGGACCTTATTGACCGTCTAAGTTCATTAATAGTATCTGTGTTCAAGAAAACTGATCGTAGATATATTAATGTCAGAAGCCATAAAGCATTCTTTAGCTCTACTACATACAAGAGATATCATTCATGGGATGTTTCTTTGTTTATAGAGTTGCTTGAATTTCTCATTAAAAATATCTATGTGAAATTTGGCAACACAATATATCAGCAGCATATAGGTATTCCATTGGGTACTAATTGTGCACCCCTGTTGGCTGACCTGTATCTGTTCTCTTATGAATATGACTATATGCAGGCGCTTTCAAAACCCGATCCATTCAAAGCCCGTTCCTTCTCATTCACCAAACGCTACATAGACGATCTTCTCGCTGTGGATAATCGCTATATAAATGACGCAGTGAAGGATATATATCCACCTTCACTGGATTTGAAGGAAACTACAGATAGCCCACAGGCACATCTTATTTAGATCTCTATCTCTATAAAAATGAAGCGGGCATTCTCTCTCGTCGACTTTATGACAAAAGAGATGATTACAATTTCGACATCGTAAACTATCCCTTTCTGGATAGTAATATTCCAGTGGGACCTGCATATGGCGTATACATATCTCGCTTAGTAGCATTTGCTAGATCCTGTGTTAAATGTGATGATTTTAATCAACGTCACAAAACATTGTTGCAGAAACTTAAAAACAGGGCTATTCCATCAAGCGCCTCCACTCAAAGTTTCTCAAATTTGGCGATACATATCGCATGCTGATAGCAAAATACGAACGTAGCGTGCAAGATCTATGGCGTTACGTTTCGTAACTTGTGTCTAATTCCGCTTAACCCGGGGCTAGGGGCCGTATGAACCCATGTACTTCAAGATCCTCATGGTACTCATATGAACAGTCACAATCAAAGCGTGACTGAGATACATCTTTTTTTTAGATGACGACTCTATAACGAATATTATGGATTAAGAATACTGATCAGCGATACGGATTTGATATTTTTGGAACATCATGATGTCTTGCCGGCATCATTGAAAACTGTTGACCGCTTCTCTCTTGCAGGAAACAAGCCTATGTTTATGTATACTATGATTGTCTTTTTGAATTTGGTGCTAATACTGTTATATGGAATATGGAATAGGTCTTTGGATTATGGACGCGGATATTCTCTAATGGACGACGGCTGGATTATGAATGACGGACTAGACGCTTGTAATGTTTACATCTGTCTCAGCTTCATGGCAAGAGCCTACTCTTTCAGAAAATATATAGTTCTATGGGGGTTCTCTCAAAACACGGTTGCTGTTTGGCATATAATAAACCAGCCTACTGTTTAATTTCAGATGCCTTGGCTCTTCTATAGACTACTACCTATATGACAGAACAGGCATTTTCTCAGGTAACATTAAATTTGCATATATGACTCGAAATTTTCCATCCAGAACTACTATTGTTTACTATCAAGTTGAACACAATTCAAAACAATGCTATTCACACCCAAGACAGGACTGAAATTATTGAACCAGCACAGGGGCTTGGACTAGAAAGGGGGGAGGGGTAACTCTTAGCATGGCCAGAAAATACCTGTTACAAGATGTGTAGAATTGCCAACATCAATGTTGGTGTTTTATCGGGAGGGGGGGGGGGCAATTGTCCCAGGAATTTCCCAGAAGCTTTAGTGTCACAGAATAATTCCTCTGGGACCATTAAAACAGCCCTACCCTCCCCCCCCACCCCGACCTCCACCCCGTCCCATAAAACCAGCATTGGAGATGGCAATACTATACACAATGTAACAGATATTCCCCTGTCATGCTAAGAGTTATCCACCCCTTCCCCCCCCTTCTAGCCCAAGCTCCTGTGCTGGTTTCATAATTCCAGTCCTGTGTTGGGTGTGAATATCATTGTTTTGAATTGTGTTCAACATAATAGTAAACAATATTAGTACTGAATGCAAAATTTTCAGTCAAATATATTCAAATTTGACATAGCGGTCCAGCCTGACAAAATGGCGTCGCAAAAACTGTCAAAATATGAATGGGGTAGGGGGAAAGTTGTGGCTCTGTTTTATCTTAATATGGCTTTCAACCATTGACTGTCATATACCATTATACTTGTACAGACCCATAGATTGAAAGGAGTAGATAAAAAAAAATCCACAAAAAGTACCCTTCACTTAAAGGGCTCAGTCTATAGTTGCGGATTTTTGGTCCCCCTCAAAATCTTTGAAGTTAATATTCCATCAGGTTTGACCCCATGAGAATTTTTATTGGCTTATTGTTTATTAATATTTGTAATATCATTCAGTTGACTGGTTGATTTGCTTCAAATCAATACATGGTATTTTGCCAGTTAGATTGGCCAATGCTTCTCTATGAAGATGGAAGTGCGAAAGTGTGGCTGTAAATTGGGGCCTTTTTCTGCTTGCGAGCACATGGTATATTTTGCAGTGGGGAAATGAGCTTGAAATCCGCGTGGGCGACCCCCGATTTTCTTTGCCAATTTTTGTTGATCCTTCGACTGGGCACAGTGTCGGTGAGTTTCAAAGCAATCGATTGTCAAGTTTTTTCTGTGATGGGGAGAGAATATGACCTATTTTGGGCCAAATTTAGAGAATTTTCCTGAAGTTTGGGGCATGTTCAGTAGGGGTTATGGGGACCGTGATTTCGGTCAGCTATGTTTACATCTGTCTCAGCTTCATGGCAAGAGCCTACTCTTTCAGAAAATATATAGTTCTATGGGGGTTCTCTCAAAACACGGTTGCTGTTTGGCATATAATAAACCAGCCTACTGTTTAATTTCAGATGCCTTGGCTCTTCTATAGACTACTACCTAAAGGATGCGTATCCTCTCCCCCGAATCGAAGATTCACTCAACTCCCTACATGGTGCAAAAGGGTTCACCACACTGGATCTTGCAAGTGCCTCATGGAGATGGTTCTGGCTGGTTACCAATGGGACATTCGTCTTGTCTACCTAGACGACATCATAGTATTCGGGAAAACCCTCGATGAAGCCATCATCAATTTGAGGAAAGTTTTCATTAGACTCCGTGAAGCTGGTTTGAAGCTGAAGCCTAAGAAATGTCACTTTTTTCAACAGGAAGTCAACTACTCGGGACACGAAGTTTCTTCGGAAGGAATATCAACTGACCCAGAGAAGATTGAAGCAATACAGAAATGGCCAGTTCCGACATCTGTACATGGAGTACGTACTTTCTTGGGTTAGCATCCTCCTACAGACGGTTCATTGAGAACTTTGCATGCAACACCAAGCCGTTGTATGGCTTGACTGAAACTGACAAGGAATTTCACTGGACTGAAGAATGTGAAACATCGTTTCGGGAGTTGCAACAGAGGTTGACCAACAATCCCATATTGGCATACCCAAGCTCCCATGCTGATTTTATTTTGGACACAGATGCTAGAAATTATGGAATTGGAGCTGTTCTGTCACAGTCTCAAGATGGCCAGGAGAAAGTCATCGCTTATGCCAGCCTAGTTTTTGCCAAATCAGAAAGAAATTATTGTGTAACCAGGAGAGAGCTGTTGGCTGTCGTTCAGTTTCTCAAAAAACTTCAGACATTACCTCTATGAGATACATTTTACCATTAGAACCGACCACAGCGCTCTGAGATGGTCCATGAACTTTAAAGAAAGGAGGGGCAGATGGCAAGGTGGTTAGGACTCTTGAGCACTTAAGACTTCGACATAATACACAGACCTGGGAAACAACATGGAAATGCTGATGCATTGTCTCGAACCCCTTGTAGTTGGTGACAAGATGGGTTACACAACAACCAGTTCAGTCACTTGCATTCTTCCATCTTAAGTTAAGACAACTGTGGATGTCATCGTTCAAACCGATCATTTAGGACCAATTGAGACAATCGTTACAAAGGTTCAGTGGGTTCCAAAATGTTGGGGCTATCCACACCGACGGAATCCAATGAGGAGGTTTTCTAATCATCCAAGTGAAGGGACGGCTACTGCGGTCACAACAAGACAGCAGAAAGCAGTGCACGAAACTGAACCGAAATCTGTGGAGTCTTGAAAATTCTCCAATGAGCAATCATCTTGGTTAAGTCAGAGATTAGCTGAAGCTCAACAAAATGATTCAGATCTAAAATGGGTGATTGTTGCAAAGAAAAGTCATCCAAATCGTCCTGAATGGAGTGAAGTGTCCTCTCTGGGGAAAGCTTTCAAATACCACTGGGTTCAATGGGACAGATGTCATTACTTGATGGGAGTCCTGTATCGCAGGTGGGAGGCTGTAAAGGGTTCTGAAAACTATTTTGCAACTGATTGTTCCTGTAAGTTACCAGAAAGAAGTCTTTCATCATCTTCACTCTTCAAAGACAGCAGGTCATCTTGGAAACCAGAAGACTCTCCACAAGACTAAAGAGCGTTACTATTGGGTGGAAATGAGGAGAGCTGTCCCCCTCTGGTGCAAGCAATGTGATACGTGTGCCTCACGGAATTCACCTCCTCAGCGATCGAGAGCACTATTGAAACAGTACACTGTTGCAGTCCATCTCGAGCGAATATCGATAGATATTTTAGGACCATTGCCCAAAAGCAAAAAAGGAAACCAGTACATCTTAATTATACAGGATTATTTCCCCCGATGGGTGGAAGGTACGACGGTAGCAGATGCAGTTGTAAAGCAGTTCATTTGCAGGTTCGGAGTCCCAAGACAGCTTCATTCGGACCAGGGTTCAAACTTCGAATCTCCCCTTTTTCAGGAAGTATGTAAGCTGTTGGAGATCGAGAAGCCATACCATCCACAATCTAATGGAATGGTGGGAAGGTTTAACCGAACCATGGAAGAACGACTAACCATGATGGTTGACAAGAATCAGAGAAACTGGGATGAGCAACTACCTTTCGCACTCATGGCATATCGTTTATCCATCCATGATGTCACACAAGAAACTTATCTCGAAAACTATCTTGTAACTTGGATGGACCATTTCAAGTCACGGGAAAGTTGGATGACACGGTGTACCGCTTACAAAAAGGTTCAAATTCTAGACCAAAGGTGGTCCATTTTGACCGTATGAAACCATATCCGGGTATCACTTACCAACCTTGGACAGTAACCACAATCAATGGTTAGGGTATCATATACAAGAACTGGTGACAGTATTATGAACAATAAAACTTTATTGGAAATTGAACGTAACATATTAGCACAGGAAAATAGATGGAGAAACTCATAAAAATTATCTCTGTAATTTAAAGTAATGATGTCTGATTTGAGGTGTTCAAGTTGTGGGAAGAATTACAAATATCGACAGGGCCTGTATCGTCATCGAACTCAGTGGCCGGTACGACTGAATAATCCACTGCATATGTGTCCATGGTACGAACTGGAAATGGAAGACAAAGATTCATACGTAAAATATCTGACTGAGTGCAAGCAGGATCCTTGGACGAAGTTCATGAACAAGATTCAAGGAAGAAAGTAAATCCAAGACAGGAAACACCAGTTAGTCCGGGAACACCAGTTCGTGACGAACCAAATGGGGTTCTTGAATCATCGTCGGCTAGGACAATACCTGGAGGTACAGCCACGATATCTTCCTTCAGGCAAGCAGCAGCCCGGAGAACTGTGGCATTGGGGCACAGAATTGCGAGGCTTGGGACTGCTGCTCCTGCCGACAAAATGGAATCCACCATCCAACGTGCAAACACACATCAAGATCCACTGCCATCATTCTCTGATGATGACGACGAGGACTTCGTTGTAACCTCAGTTTGCCAACCAACTGCTTCAACTGCATCATCTGCACCTGCTACATCTTCGCCCATTGGCACCCTCGATTCCACTGTATCATCGGTCTCATCCACATCTGTGTCATCACAAGCTGGTATCTCTACAACCCCAATCACAGTCTTCACGTCCCAACCCTTGATTACAAGCACGGTCGCAGCGTCAGGTCAGATCGCCGAACCTTCGAAGCTAGAGGAAGGACCCTCAACATCAGGGATGAATACCTCTTTCTTCGCATATGCATGTCCCACAGCTGGGGCTGACAACAACCGGTTGACGACATCTTCCGACGAAAGTTTCAATATTCCAACCCTCATCACACCGCGAGAAGATTATGCACACGTGTACACGATATCTACAACGTACTTCCCCGATGGCAGCCAGAAGCGAGAAGAGATAGCCAAGAATTCCATCTATGGGGATGACTGTATATTGTGCAAACGGAAGCGGACCAGGTTGACAATATGGACTCGAGGGAACGTCGTGCATGAACTTCTTCTGAAACGAAGGGATAAAATGATGTTATTGTTCTTGTTAAAGTTCAAATACTTTTCCCTGCATAGGGAAATACTTTCCTAGTTGTTGTTGAAGTTACATGTTATAAACAGTTCCAATGATTCCCCAGATGAATATTTAGAATAATTGAACGTGACGTGGTATTCTCTCTCTCCCTCAATGGACATATGAATGAACGTGGTGATGAATTATCCCTCTATCTTTCTCAATGGACATATGAGTATCTGATTTAACTATCTTATGAACAATCTCAAGAACTTTACCATGGACAATGAATGAACTATAGTATTTCAAATAACAAGAACATTCTAAGATCAGAATTCAAATAAATAAGTGTGACGAATAACTCACAAGGACAGTAGAAGTTTCAAGAACAGAACAATGAACTCTATGAAATTCAAGCATATTTAGAATAATTGAAAAACTAAGTTATACAAATTTTAAGTCTGTGATTTTCTGACAACTTGGTAAGATGGTAGTGTGGCGAAAATAGACAATATTTTATAGTAGAAAATAAACATAAACAATAGGGTTATGTTTGATTTATGGTCAAACAATATTATTTTTAGGAATTTCACGGGTAAAAAGAACTGTAAACATATCTCCCCCTTCCAGAGCCTCATCTATTTCTATAATCTTCGGTGCACACAAAGAATTATCAAGAAACTAAAAGAACTTTTTCCATCCTCACAGATGGAATTGTAAGTTTAACTATTTTATATATTTTATTACGTATATTTCCGCTGAAAATAGGAAGTACACATACCAATGAACATTGTCTTGAAGTAGTAATATTCTAGGTTTAGTATTTTCGGACTTGTTGATTTTTGAAGTTGACACGACTTTTTCGGCATATTACTTATATACTAACATATGGAACAATGCCGGACAACATAGTTTTTCGTGATAAGTAAATGCAAAATTTAAATATTTGTATCTCGTATCACGCGATATCCTTTTATAACTTGGAACTTGTAATATGTAGGGAGCTTGTCTTGACGTGTTAATATTTTAGACGAAGTATTTGTCAAGTTATGGATTTTTCGAAGATTTGCAGACTGCGAGATCGACATCGCCATCTTGTTTCTTTCTGCGATCGCAGATGTGAAGTTTTGGGAAACTTTAAATCTGTCATCTTTAGGAATATTTGTGGCACTGCTAGATTATAACACTTTGAATTATGGATATTTCGGCTTACCTTGTCGAGTTTGAAATAGCCTGTGATTGTATGGTTTCCCCTCGTATATTTTTTTCCAGACAGCGTAGAAAAAGTTTGGTTTTTCTCGCTTCGGACATTTCCGTTCAAATGTCATTTTTCGGTGGAACAATGTTAATCCATCCTCTGTCTTGAAGCGTTCCTCTTCAAAGTTATTTCACAGTAATCAAGTTCAGGATACGGGCTTCAAAACTGTATATAATATTGTTTATGATTCTTCAAAATTCAGACATATTTTGGTCGCTTAAAAGTGCTAAACTCTCTTTGGTTTTTACGCAGTTGTCGACGGCCATGTTCGCTCAAACCCATTCTCGTCTCGCGAGACTCCCTACTGCGAGAAAGAGTCTCACGCGTAAATGGGAGCCATCCCCCCAAAATTTGGGGGGTGAGTAGGCGGCGTATGATTATCTGGCTTGTCACTGACCTGCTGACTCCGCCGAGTTAGAAGCGAATTGCTAAACATAACGTGGGCTATATAATTGGGAAATGACTCTTTCCGTTTCGGAGCATATCAATCGCGAACAAATTATTGTCGGTATGTATACTTGGCCGTGAAAGCGAGTTATCTAATACAGGAAGTAGTTCGCGGGTAGACACGGATCGCTTTGAGGATGATGTCATGCTGCCTCGCTTTGAGATTGGAGATTCAAAAATGTCACCAGTTTACATGAGAGTCGCTTTGGTCTCCCGCGGGTAGACACGGCTCTCTTTGAGAATGCGCTCAAACCGTGTCTGTAGTAAGTGACGACATAATTTTCGGTCAAACGCATTTGTCCACCAATCAAATTAATCCTTGAATTTTTTTGTCATAGGATAGCAACCCTCTAGCAACCGTGTGCTATTTTAGGCCGCGATTTTGCCTATAATGTCAGACGATCTCGGAGTCTGGACTAGGAAGGACCTAACAGGAGCTAGGAAGCAAGCTGGAAAAGAAGCAAGCAAGCAAAGAAGATAAGAAATAATAAGTTAGTAGTTATTTGAATAATTTAGGGTTACATGAACCATCCAGGGTTACATGAACCATTGGGTTACATGAACCACCCAGGGTTACATGAACAATTAGGGTTACATGAACCATCTAGGGATACATGAACCATTAAGGTTACATGAACCATCCAGGGTTACATGAACCATCAGGGTTACATGAACCATTAGGGTTACATGAACCATCAGGGTTACATGAACCATTAGGGTTACATGAACCATCAGGGTTACATGAACCATCTAGGGATACATGAACCATCCAGGTTACATGAACCATCCAGGGTTACATGAACCATTACGGTTACAAGAACCATCCAGGGCTACATGAACCATCCAGTATTACATGAACCATCTAGGGTTACATGAATCATTAGTGTTACATGAATCAATTGGAACAGCTAAGGATCACAACAAAGGTACTTCCTGTTTCAAGCGGACATAATTGAACCTTTCAAAGGAGTTTTACGGTCCTTTGACAATTTTCGCCATATTACCAGTTCTTACCAAGTGTCACCAGAAGAATATCAACCAAGCATTACAGCATTGAATTTTCTGATTCTCCCAAATCACCAATGAGAACAGCTAATCAAATTGATTCATGAATTAACTGTATATACTTCGAGTGATCCAGAAATGAAACCAATATTCGTTTAACTGTGAAATTGGACTGTGAAGTTGGTTACTGTTACCGTTGAATCAGTAGTGTAAAAATGAGATACCTCGAGGGGTACAATACGAACATTCAATTTAACGGTTACATTAAGAGCATCACCATTTAACCAGCTACAAGACAGTGTCATCCATGTTGAAGTAAGCTGAAGGACAGAATCCCGATACAGCGAGAGCGATGCAGCGAGGGGAATGAGACAGTTGTAAAGGTTAGAATCCGAATCCAGTTGGTGGCGGTGTCTCCGGAGAAATTTAGGATACAAGAAATCGAGTTACTTTCTTATTTTATGTTAAAATGTGCTGGTGGCAGCATTGAGGAACATTAGTGCTTATATTGTGATGTCTGATATCCAGTTTTAATATATATGATAATTATCTGGTATATTGTTTCATGTATATGTATTTCTAAGATGTCAGACACTCGGCTAGTTGACACGGGAATACTTGTGATTCCAGGTGTCTCTGGTGTTGTAACAGCTTTCCTGTCTGAACTGGGTTATAGACAGTAATATGCTAGGTGTTGATTGTGTGTATTTATATAATGATATGTCAAAACCTGTTTCAACCAGCTGTGTATACTTAAAGTTTCCAACTGTGACTTGTAGGTTTGTTTAGTCTTACTATTGTGTCATCATGCATAAATATAGTGGGACTGTAAATTGAAATCATTCCAGTGCACGGATGCACCGACACTGAGGACCAGTTAGTTTAGGCTCCATATCCAACCGACTGTGAATTGTTATATGTTTGTATCGTTACTTGTCCGTACAGTAAAGTTCGTATTGGAGGTAATCATATAGGCGACTTGTGTTTCATTTCATCAACGTACGACCCCGAGGAAACGCATTTCCATATTTGGTGGAGAAGAGAGGCCTGTTACATATACTTTGTAACAGTCGATCCATAACGGTACATAGCTCTACCTTGCTACCCCAAATTCAACATGATCAACGAATTACAGCAGTTACTTTCGGCACTTTTCCAGGGCACCTATCTTGGACTGCAGTGGAATATCAACGATGAAGGACCATCAGTCTGCTTAAACGTTAAATGGAGTGAAGGTACAGTTGACTTTTCAAAAACTTTCTCCCCACCGAAACTTAGAAAATCCCCCTCAAGCTATCGCCGAGACAGAAATCGAATGGAAACATATATTAATCGGAGAAAAACGCAAGAACAAGCGTGCACAGATACTCAACGTTCTGAAGTTGATCAAACTGTTATTCCACCAGTTAATACCCATGTGAAATCGTTCACTGTGACAGAAACTACACCGGTACCCGTGAATGTATCGTCACAAACAGAAACTAAAGAATTCAAAGATATTGGTGTATTATGTGAGATACAGACATCTACAGAGACGAAGGTAACTCAGACATGCTATTTGACCACATCTACATCAACACAGGTGGATCATATTTCTCGGGATAGTGGTTGCCCAACAGATACAGTAGGACTACCTCATATCACGTCTGCTCCTCAAGCTGTACCCTTAATCATCTCTCCAAGTGTGGATGTTTCCTCAACAGAACCAGCACCAGCATCCCGAATAACTGAGAGGATACTGAAACGCAGATATTTCTGTGGTTCAGACAACTTTTTGGTTAAATGGAGAAATCAGCCGAACCGGTGCAATGAATGGATATCCAAGAATGACCTCGATTCCAGTGGTTTGGAATATTTGGCAACCCATGAACATCAAATTCGAGGATCGCGAGGGCCTACATCTACACAGGATGTTCGCACTTTTGCGGATTCCGCCATGATGGCACCAGCGAACGACCCAGCAGACGATCCTCCAGCGACTATAAAAGTGCGGTACCAACCCATAACACCAAAAGGCCTTCAAATATTCAAAACAATGAATGTGGTAAGAGACTTTCCTGTCGAGACCACACTGAACAGTGTAAATCATGACATCATGTGTACTTTTGAGAGTATTGACTATCCTATTCGCTACATAGATATTCGGTCGATTTCTGATCACCTTGGTCACCAGCGAGAATTTCGACCACACATGTATGTGCGATCATTGCAAGACAATTTGAAGGACTTGAAGATTTCAGGATTTGAAGATGTGACATTGTCGTTTGTCATTCAGTTTAAAAAAATGGAATACACTTAAATTTGACGGAGCAAATTTCTCGTAGCGATAGGGTAATATTGTAAAGTGCAGTTAAAGTATGTTTTATTTTTAAATTTAATTCAGTATACAACATGTACAAAAGTACCATTTTCATTGCTAAGTTTAAACTGTAGATATGTGCTTCTAAGTTGTCAACAGTTCTTTCTTTATAGAGACACGGGACGTGTCTAAATGAAGCGGGAGGGAAATATTGTGATGTCTGATATCCAGTAGTTTTAATATATATGATAATTACCTGGTATATTGTTTCATGTATATGTATTGATAAGATGTCAGACACTCGGCTAGTTGACACGGGAATACTTGTGATTCCAGGTGTCTCTGGTGTTGTAACAGCTTTCCTGTCTGAACTGGATTATAGACAGTAATATGCTAGATGTTGATTGTGTGTATTTATATAATGATATGTCAAAACCTGTTTCAACCAGCTGTGTATACTTAAAGTTTCCAACTGTGACTTGTAGGTTTGTTTAGTCTTACTATTGTGTCATCATGCATAAATATAATGGGACTGTAAATTGAAATGATTCCAGTGCATGGATGCACCGACACTGAGGACCAGTTAGTTTAGGCTCCATATCCAACCGACTGTGAATTGTTATATGTTTGTATCGTTACTTGTCCGTACAGTAAAGTTCGTATTGGAGGTAATCATATAGGCGACTTGTGTTTCATTTCATCAACGTACGACCCCGAGGAAACGCATCTCCATATTTATACCGAGTTTACCAATAGGGGACTTAGCCCTTAAAAACCGCTACAGTTGCTATGACGTATAGGGGAAAACCCACGAACCCACGGTTCAGTTTGAATCCGGCCGAACAACTCCTTTAGTTTTGCACATGAGCGAACTACTTTTCATATGCTCTGTCCAGATAAAGAGGGAAAATAGTCTCCAGATAATTCTTTTTAATGCTAGGTCAACAGAGGTGTCCAACAGAGGTGTATTATTAGACCCCAGCGAGGTGGTTGGATCAAGTCATGGGTGGGGGCATATAAAAATTAGGATTGGGTTTGAACATATGAAAAGTGGAGCACGGACTACGCCTAAAATAGGGAAACCTCTGTCAACCAGGTCTAGAGGAGCTAATATCGGTTCCCAGCGGATCGTGGCCTGCTGAGAGAGGCGGGCTAGGTTAGTGGGTGGGTGTATGTAAATTTAGGATCTGGTTTGAATATATAAAAAGCGGAACTCGGACTTTACAACTAAATCATATGGGATCATCCAGGGAAGTGGGTATGGTGGAATCTGCGGGGTTGCATGTAAAATTAGGATTTGTCCCGAAAACATAAAAAGCGGAACTCCAAAACCATGGGAAATCATGGATATTTGAGGGCCCAGACCAGTCCTTGTCCAAATGAACGCCCACTGTTATGCCTTAACGTCTATCGTAATGCCTGAACGTTCTATCTGAACGCCTTAACGCCCTAGCATAGCGCCTTGATGCCATGTAGACAGATGAGAGAACAACAAAGGTGACAGATGAGAGAACAACAACAAGTTTTCATATAGTTTATTCTCCCCTCCAGTACATCATACCTACGCTGGGGGAGCCGAGTTGGGTATGTTTACAATTCAGGTATGCTCTTGTCAAATCAGAAGCCCCCATTTGGGGCTGCATCTGTCATATTCTTCTTGGCCGTTAGATGTATTCTCGGCTGATCTTATCCAATCAGAAACCGCGATTTCAGAAAGTTCAATCTTCGGTCATGCTCGCTCTGATCCATATGTTCTAATCCTGATAATGTTCAGGCAGCATGTCCTCAAACAGGTCCTCAATGGACTTCTGATCGCATTTTCCAGGGCCTCGATGGGTGATAGCCGCATAGTCTCTTCCAGGAGACGATTGGTCTTCATGATGGACCTGTGCGTGGAATCGCCTTTCATTTCAAGCAGCAGCAGGGTATACTATTCAAAGATCGCCAGGTCTGTTTTCCTGATGCTGGGACTCATTTGGATGTACGCCTGTTGTAAGTAATCCTGTCCGGCGTCCTCGATCGCTGTAGCATAGCTATTAATAGCTGCTGTCACAATACGATTCCAAAATGTAGGTTCGTCCTCACTTCCTTGGGATGTAGGCTTACTATCTGAGATCAAGCTCTTCGAATCAGTAGATAGACTTTCAGCAGTCTCTGTTTCTGCATCAGTCAGTGGACTCTGCAGTCTCTGTATCAGCATCCGCCTCAATGGACTCCTCGGGGTCTTCAATTCTGTGTATATTCTTCTGGTGTCGCATCATATCGTAGTGTCTTGCGATCGTGCGTTCGCACTCAGAGCAAGTATAACCCATGTTGATGGTTGAAGGTCGGCTGTGCACGTTTTTTGGATACACTTGCATTTGTAGACATTAACGCCCGTCAACAGCTTAACGCTTCAACGCCCTGGTGAACTAGCTCAGAAGATATGATTTTCTAGATATTCCATGGAAATGACACTAATTCATCGAAATTTGGAGACGCCGGTCAACGCCGTTGTTATGCCTTAACGCCCATCTCAAAACCTTAACGTCCTATCCCAACGCCTTATGCATTGTCAATCATCTAGGGACGGACACCATTATTTTGAAGCTTGAAGAAGATAATTTCCCGTCTCCAGCTGCGTCTCCAAGAAGGTTTGAAATGACTCATGCAGGGTCAGCAGATTCTGGGCATGGGTAGTTGTGTTGGTATCCTCATTGGAAACTATCTGTTTCTTACGCAGCAGAAAACATGCCCGTGTCACCCATTGGACGTCATCTATGAGCGTAATAAGATGACAACGCATGCGTTAGTGCTGAACAGTGGATCCAGCTTGAGCTGTATCAATAATAGCATCGACTTGAACGTTAGCTCGACATTGTCGGGTTCAATGTTTACATTTCTGGACTCTGTAGTGCTCATGGTGAAATGATAAGAATGGTGTCGTGTGGGCTATTTGTTCTGGGATGCTTTTGATCTTAATGATGAGTTCGAACAAATGTGTCTTTGGTGCTATTGCTCGGACATACGCCGCTTTCCAGTTCATGCTGTTCTTTCGTTATCCATATGGACCGGGTCTTGTCCAGCAATTTTATATGGGTCACGAGGTCGGCATACTACTGACGTAAAGCCATCGTAGTCTGGGTGCCAATGTGTCATGGGCTAAAATTGTAGCTTTCTCTTTCGAATACCCTTTGCGGTGAAACCTGTTTTCTGTGGCCTCCAACGTCTCGCCCATCTCGGCATCCATACTTTTTTGAACAAATCCTACCATAGCCTCGAGTTCACGATGTTCTCATTCCCTTGTACGGGGTTGGGTTGGTCCTTCAAGGTTGGGTGATATTCCGAGACTGATGGTATGAAGGAGGCCCACTGTATGGGGGCGGGTTGGTGCTGCTTAACGGGTGCTGCCAGGTGTGGACTCGGTGGATGGTGTAGGGGTATATGACGTTGTGGTGACCCTCGCCAGGTAACAGGTGGGTCGTCAACCGGTGATCTTCGGGAGTATGAGCTTTTAAGTCTACGAACGGACGACTTGTCGTGCCTTGAAACGCCTGCATGAGATGGCCCTTTTCTGAAGATAAATTCGACTATCAAACACACGGATTTGTGCTCTGTCGATGGGATTTGATAATAACACAAAGTATTGGCAGTTCAAGGCAATATCTCTGGACGCCTTCCCTTGAGGAAAGAGATTCTGGGTCAAATAGATGATGGACAGATTCCGATGATGGGATCCTTTGGTAAACAAGTCGGCAACGTGTGAATTGTCCTTGGCCGCACTCATCAGATCATCTAGCACTACCATGTTGGTCTGTTCAGGGTCGAAGAAATATGCTCTATCGATATCGTGAGAAATCCCTGGGACGAAGCTCACATTCTGTAGTTTCGTAGGTAGGCTGTCACTGGCTATAACACCATACAACGCGTGTCGGAGCTGGGGTTGCCACAACTTCCTCTAAGAACTTCATCCCCCAGGATGTCTTTCGACATGCCGTAGGGCCCCTCACCATCATCGTATAGAAATGCTCTACTCCACTTGGTGGACCTATAGCGGGATTCGGTGGTGTCTCTTGGTTGTGTATGCATTGACTGTGTCTGAGCATACTATCGCAACGAGAGAAGGTTCTCTGACAGAACGTACACGTACACGACATGTTGATTCGTCGACCAATACACTTGGACTGATGAGGGACATGTGTTCATCCCTATAGTTACAGACACCACCACTGGGCGTTGACACCACCACCACCGGGCGTTGACGCCCGTCAACACCCGGTGGTGGTGGTAGATCCCGTGGGGCGGAGCTCGGAGCTCTTGGAGCTCAGAGCTCGGAATGGTCACCCCGTACCCATTAGCCTGTAGGGCATAAGGTACACCAGGGTTTGGGTGTACCACCAGGCGAGTGCGCATGCGTGCCATGACGTTCCTTCCGAGCTCTGAGCTCCGCCCCATGGGATCTACCACCACCACCAGGCGATGACGGGCATCAACGCCCGGTGGTGGTGGTGTCAACACCTGGTGGGGGTGTCTGTAAATATAGGGATGAACACATGTCCCTCATCAGTGGGTGAGACATTGGAGGCTACAGAAAACAAGTTTCAATGCCTGGTGGGGGTGTCTGTACATGTAGGGATGAACACGTGTCCCTCATCAGTGGGCTAGACATTGGAGGCTACAGAAAATAAGTTTCACCACAAAGGGTATTCGAAGGAGGAAGCCACAATTTCAGCCCATAACACATTGGCACCCAGACTACGACGGGCTTTACGTCAGCAGTATGCCGATCTCGTGATCCATATAAAATTGCTGGACAAGGACCCGGTCCATATGGAAATCGAAAGAACAGTCTCGATGTTGAAAACATCGGGCATGAACTGTAAAGCGGCGTATGTCAGAGCAATAGCACAAAAGAAACATTTGTTCGAACACATCATTAAGTTAAAAAGCATCCCACTATAAATAGCCCACACGACACCATTCTTCTCATTTCACCATGAGCACTACAGAGTTCACAAATGTAAACTTACCCGACAATGAGAATATTCTAGCCGAAGCATTACGTCGAGCTAACGTTCAAGTCGATGCTATTATTGATACAGCTCAAGCTGGATCCACTTTTCAGCACTAACGCATGCGTTGTCATCTTATCACGCTCATAGAGGACATCCAATAGGTGACACGGGTATGTCTTCCGCTGCATAACAAACAGATAGTACTCAAGGAGGATACCAACACAACTACCCATGTCCAGAATCTGGTGACCCTGCATGAGGCATTTCAAACCTTTATAGAGACGCACCTGGAGATGAGAAATTATATTCAACTTCCAAAATAATGATGTCCATCTATATATGATCGACAATGCATAAGGCGTTGGGATAGGACATTATGGTGTTGAGACAGGCGATAAGGCGTAATGACAGGTGTCACCGCATTTCAATGAAGGGCGTTGAAGCGTAAAACCGGGCATTGACAGGCGTTGCTGTCTACAAAAGCAAGTGTATCCCAAAAATGTGCAGTTAACATTCAACCATCAACATGGATTATACTTGCTCTGAGTGCAAACGCACATTCACCAAACATTATGATATGATGCGACACCAGAAGAATATACATGGGATTGAAGACCCGCGAGGAGTTCATTGAGGCGGTGCGGAGTCCACCGACTGATACCGAAACACACTGCTGAGAGTCTATCTACTGATACGGAGAGCTTGATCTCAGATAGTCAGCTACCTTTTTTGACGAACCCACCTTTTGGGATCGTATTGCGACAGCAGCTATTAATAGCTATGCTAGCTGCAGTGATCGAGAAAGCCGGACAGGATAACTTACAACAGGTGTACATCCAAATGCGTCCCAGCATCAGGAAAACAGCCATGGCGCTCTATGAACATTATACCCTTCTGCCGCTTGAAATTAAAGGCATTATGAAGATAGGGCGTTACGGCATTACTATAGACGATAAGGCGTAATACCGGGCGTTCATTTGGACCAGGAATGTTCTGGACTCCAAAACATCCATGATTCCTCATGGTTTGAGTGTAAAGTGTGTGGTCCGCTTTTTATATTTCCGGGACAAATCCTAATTTTACATGCAACCCTGCAGATGCCACCATACCCACTTCCCTGGATGATCCCCCATGGTTCAGTTGTATAGTCCATGTTCTGCTTTTCATATGTTCAAACCAAATCCTAAATTTACATACACCCACTAACCCACCCCATCTCTCCCGGCAGGCCACGATCCGCTGGAGACAGATATTAGCCCCTGTAGACCTGGTTGATAGAGGTTTTCCTATTTTAGAGGTAAAGTCTGTGTTCCGCTTTTCATATGTTCAAACCCAATCCAAATTTTTCATACAACCACTACACCACCCTGCCTCTCTCGGCAGGCTCCGATTCACTGGGAAGCTATATTAGCCCTCTAGACCTGGTTGATAGGGGTTCTGCTTTTAATATGTCCAAACCCAATCCTAATTTTACATGCACCCACCCAGGACTTGATCGCCCTGGAGGAGCGCTTCACTTTGACACCTCCCACGACTCATTTGGACCAATAGGGACCCACCTCGACCACAAAACGTCCATTCCAATACACTTTTTCTACTGCGCATGCACAGAATGATGTCAGTTCCACCCCACACCCATCCAGTTGGATGCTTCCCCACGAATGCTTCACGATGATACCTTACAAGACCCAATCGGACCACTAGGGGTCCACCTACACCCCAAAACGTGCACCCCGATTTGCTTGCCCAATGCGCATGCTCACAGTCACTTTAAAAAAAAATTCACCGCTTGGTTTCGACACCCTCCCATCGTGTTCTATGTGGTGAGACGAGAAAAACACGATGCCACAACCCACACCGCAAATGTCCACGAGTTGGTTTCCCAGTGGGGCCAACATTGTCCACTGAGCAAGTATGGACCTATCCACTCCATCAGACCTCCGTGAACTTTTCAAAAAAAATCACCGCTTAGCTTCGAGACCCCTTCCATCGTGTTCTACAGTTCGAGATGAAGAAAACAAGGGGCCACAACCCATACCACAAATGTCCGTAACCCATACCACAAATGTCCATGAGTGGGTTTTTCAGTAGGACAAACATTGTCCACTGCATCAGTATGTACCTATCCACCCCAACAGACCTACCTGAACTTTTCAAAAAATTTCACCGCTTACCTTTCGAGACCCCTCCCATGGTGTTCTACAGCTCGAGATGAAGAAAAGATGCCACAACCCATACCGCATATGTCCATGAGTGGGTTTCCCAGTGGAACCAACATTGACCACAGAGCAAAATTTGCCCGAGGGGTAAAAACTGGTTACAACTGGTTACGTGTGCTTTTTAATGTTGAGTTTTATTCACTGGAAAAGGCCAAGAACGCATCTCCAGCAATCTGAGATCCTGGAGTTTCTGGGGCCTAGGTGGCCCCTGCACCCTCGTCTTATTGTGCTGTGATAGTATAGCCCCCCCAAATCGGAAAACTTGTCTATGGCTTCGCCTCATCAGACCTACCTGGTACCGTACCTGTACTAAATTTTATTTCTAAATACCGGTATATAGTCGCTTTGGTCTAGCTCCATAAAAGAAGATAAGGCGTCTTATGATAATGAAGCTCAAATTTAAACATAGTTCCGTAGAACATGAAATATAAAAATTAAAATAGCCCAGTTTAACATATATTATGCCATACGGAAGGCTAAAATTCACTGCTAAAATTTTCATTTACTTAGAATTCGTCATAAAAATATTATTATATACAAAAACAAATTTAAGTTTTGTGACAAATGAATCGAATCCATAAATTTTGTTTCAAGATATGACGCTAAACCAAGACTATATATGATAACCATTTGGGACAATTGCCTATAGATTTGCATGTTAAGAGTTGTCCCCCTTGATACTTTCAATCTTTTGCCTACAGCAGAGGGTGCACATTCTGTTTACACTTAGACGTCGCATAGCAAGGTATGTTGGGAATAACAAGGGTTATGTGTAACCCGGCAGCTCGCCGTTTTGGGTTTTGTCAATAACATATGCAGCTTCGCATAAAGATCGAGCCCTTCAGGTTGCACATCACTGGCAATGACAATACATATTGTTATAAAAATTTGACTTCTTTGTCAGTGATGTTGAAGTTGGATTGAAAGATGAACTATATTATAAAAATTGAAATAAAGATTACCTTTTTTTCCAAAAGTAAGCTTATACATGTCATTATCATGTACAATTGAAATTTGGTCGGAGATGTGGGTGTGAAATGCCTGGACAAATATGGTTCGTGCAAAAGCTTTAGGTTAAATCATGATTAAATGGGATTCGATACCAAAATTGAAGGAAATGGTGTCCTTCATTAAAGGCGACACAAAATTCCAAACCACCAGGGGCTCGGTACTGCGGGATTCCCCCCTCGGGTTATTTAATATTGTACTTCTGAAATAAAATAATGTCATTAAACTATTAGTAATTACTATAAAGGAATATATTGTAGTTGATTTGACGTGTTTGTGTATATACAATGTACACTGCATCTCCTACCGAATAGGTTAGTATCACATATAAGAGATACATGCACCTTCGCAAAAAGATCGAGCCCTTCAGGATGGCACATCATTTGAGGTTGCACATCATTGGCAATGCACATCATTTAAAATAATACATTTATTAAGAAATATGATTCCTATATTTAGTGATGTTGAGGTTGGATTGAAGGAGGAACTATATTATATAACTACCAATAAAGATTACATTTTTTTCAAAAGTAAGTTTACACATCCCATTGCATAGATCTGATGAATGCATGTTCATGTATAGTTAGGAAGAAGAACATATGTGTGCAATTTTGAGCACGTTCTTGATGTAACTTTGTGTGATGATATGTGAACAAACAAAGCTAATAACAACGCAATAGTAGGAGTAAATCTATCATTTCCAGCATGCAATGGGACACTAGCACTGTGGTAAACCTTCACATTTGTATGCAAATAAAAGAATGCAATGACAACTGTGTCCAATCATACTGTAATGCTCCATAATAATGTGCACTGGTCAAGACTGAGACATCACAAACTGATTCAAACTCACTTTTAATTAATATAGTAAGTTAAATGTGTGGACACAGATATGGTTGTGCAAAAGCTTCAGGGTCAACGAGAATTTGATAGCAAAATTTAAGGAAATGGCGTCCTTCATTTAAGGCGACACAAAATTAACAAGGGCCCAAGGGGCTTCAATATACGCCCGTATATCTGGAATTACACTGGTCCAAATTTCAAGTTTGTTTAATAGACTCGATTCAAATTGGTAGCTAGCAATCCAGAGAAAGGTCTCCAATTTTGTGCTTCTGAGAATGTAATATATATCACATCTTATATTGAATGATAAACTAAAACGAGTTTAACTCTTGGTAACTAGTTGACCTTGGAGCAAGAGCCGAGAGCTCACATATCCCACACTGAAATCGACAATAGTCAAACAAAAGAAAATAGTAGTTTTCCTGCAAATGGATTTCTTTCAGACGAGAGAATTTTTAATGAAGGAAGAAGAAAGTGATGAAGTAAACCTTTGTTCTTAATAAACAGGTATGAAATTCATAAAGGACCCTCTCCCCGTTAAATTAGTAAATGTATAGTTTTTATTTCACAACAGTTTAACTAAATGTAGCTGTTTCAAACATGGGAGACAACTCCACAGGACAAATGCCATATACATGTAGGGGAGAGAACTCTGAATATTCCAACCTAACACATATAGTCAGCTAAACATGATTCAGATTTGGGGGACTGTGACCTTGACATTGACGTATGGCTCCTCTTTGCCATGCGAGTAAGGTATATTCAAAGTTTGGTACCAATCCATACCTTGAAACGAGAGTTATCGCATGGTACAACTGTTAATGGATGAATGGATAAGAACGCAACATCGCATTACATGACCTCGTCTTCGACAGGCATATGAAAATGTGACTTTCAATGATTTCCTGATTTTGGGGTCATAGTGACATTGACCTTTAACCTTGACTTGAATTTTGGTACAGTCGACACATCGTCTTCCCTCAACGTATCAATGGACACACAAAAAATCATAATTTTTATAAATCTCATTATTTTGGTGGTCACAGTGACCTTGACGTTCGGCCTTGACCTACATTTTGGTACATGACACATCATGTCCCCCTAATGTATCCACCGACACCAAAGAAAAAAAAATCAAAGATTTCTTGATTCTGGAGTCACAGTGACCTTGACTATTGACCTTCACCTAAATTTTGGTACATGATAATCCGTCACCCCGTAATTTCTCAATAAACACAAAAAAAATCATGATTTTGGGGCCACTTCATTTCCTCCTACTGAATCCACTCACAATTTTTTTTAATGATTTCCTGATTTTTCAGTCACACTGACCTTTTGACCTCTGACCTCGACCTACATTTGGTATGCAACACATCGTTCCCCCTAGAGCATCCACTCAGCAAAAATTAGAACTGTAGATGGAAAACTGTCAACGGTCAATGATTTCCTGATTTTAGGCAACAGTGACCTTTGGCCTTTGATCTCGACCTCAATTTTGGTACACGACACATCGTCTCCACCTACCGTATGCACTCACAATAAATTGCAACTGTGGATAGAAAACGTTCACAGATATAGACCGGACACGAACACTTCAGTGATTTCCTGTTTTTTAGGCCAGTGACCTTTGACCTCTGACCTTGACCTTCATTTTGGTACGCGACACATCATCTCCCCATAGGGTATCCACTCACCAAAAATTACAACTGTAGACAGAAAATTGTCCCAGATATAGACCGGACACACATAATACGTCCGCCTTTTGGCGGGCGTATAAAAACTAACAGGGGTTCGGTACTGCGGGATTCCCCCGCCAGTTATTTTGATATTGTACTTCTGAAATAAAATAGTCGTCACCAAACTATTAGTAAATACTATAAACGAATATATACTGTATGTGATTTGGTATGTATGACTGTATATACAATGTTCACTGCATCTCATGCCTAACAACAGGTTGGTATCACATATAAGAGATATAAAATTAGAAATTGAAATATGAGGGTATGGAGTTGGGCAATGCATTGAATGAGTGTAGCATGATGTAAGCTTCAGGAAAATGTGAGGATATGGGATCGGACGAAGCTTAGTTTAGGTGATGGATGGTGGGGCACAGTGTCCCGAGGGTGTGGACATGCTTCCATGGGTAGCGCATGGGTTGAATAAGTGTAGGATCATGTAAGCTGTAGGAAAATATGATGGTATGGGGTCGGGCAATGCTTAGTTTAGAAGATATAGGGTGGGGCTCGGTGCCCCAGGGGTGGGGACATGCTGAGCTCCCGGGGTTAGTGGATGGGTTGAATAAGTGTACAGGATGATCTGAGCTCCCAAACTATACGAGAGTATGGGGTCGGTCAAAGCTTACTTTAGGAGATATGGGGTGGAACTCTGTGCCCCAGGGATGGGGACCTGCTCCCCAAGGGTAGTGGATGGGTTGAATAAGTGTAGCATGATGTAAGCTCCTGGACTTTCAGAGTCCACAAGAAGTCAAAATTATTCAAAGTCCAGCCTAAACAAAAAAGATTAACCCAGAAAACTTTCTAAGTCCAGCCTAAACATAAAAACTTAATCGGACACCGACACTTTCCCCCTTCTCTCTCTCTCCCAATACCTCGCCTACTTCGTATACGGCGAGCTAAAAACCAATAATTCATACGGACATCAATGTCACATCAAGGGAGACTACTCTCAATGGCAAACATGTTAGTGAGTGAGCGAGTGAATATGATTTAACGTCGCTTTCAACTATATTTCAGTCATATCACGACGTTGGGTCCAATTGCTTTTCACACCGGGGAACCACACTGGCAGGGTCCTATTCCTTTTAACATCCGGGAACCCCACAGGTGCCTCTGTTAGTCGCCTCTTACGACAAGCTCTCTGAGGAGCTAAGGCTTATTCTTACCATGACCTGCCGTGTGCACGACGACATCCAGTGCACTGGATACATGGGATATAAGCATATGTAAATGGATATACATGTAAGAGAATTGTCAGCCTTTTTTAGCAATACAAGCTGGGTTCAAGTATTATTCTCATATCTTAAGTAGGCAAGAATGATGACAAAACAAGACATTTTTATGAAAATACAATTCACAAAGCATTTATTGCACACCGACTTCGGGACAAAACAATTTATCGTTTTAAACAATTCATGTATGAGAGATGCATGTTAAGCTTTTACAGCAGACAAACAAAGCATCTGGACAGATTTGTTTCACACACACACACCATCCTCAATTATGCAAAACTCCCAAGACAAACATGGGCTTCAAAATGCAGCTGCACATTTGACCAGATTCAATATTCACAATCGCACATGCATGACTGAAGCTAGAGAGACGAATGAACAGACACACCAAATAATGAATACATATAGGTTTCCTCTGTTTCAGGAGTTATATTTGTCTTGAATTTACATACTGATAAATCAGTCTAAACAAATTTTGATTGTCAATTGCATAAAATGGATTTAAGATACTAGTAGATGAAAATGTGCTCCCTGGCCCATAGTTGGAGGATCTTCCCTTTTGACAAGAATATCATCCACCTCCTACATAAATCATCCTTGGTTCTTCCAAATAACCAAACTTCTTAATAAACTGTGTGAAAAAACTTGGGGTTGGAAGTGTACTATTTCTGTTTCAAGAGAATATCCTTTATATAAATGTCTAAAAACTATACCAAACCTGACCAGGGTGCACAATTTCATGCGAATGACAATCACAAAATTTTCAAGGTTGATCTGTCAGTATGTAAATTTCAAGAAAATTATAATCTTGCAGGTTTTATATAAAAAAAACAAATTATTTTGTTACCGTCACACACATTGGAGTTTTTCCTAAAAAAAAAATTACATATCCATTTGTTCACATTCCCCAGCCCTGAACTGGAGCTCAATTGTACACATCAATATTTTCAACTGTTTCCTGATGTTCAGATCACAGTGACCTTCCGACCTCGACATTGATCACATGTTTTCTTGTCCCATGGCGAGGTACATGTATAATCAAAGCTAAATTGTCACCAATCCATAGCCTGGAACTGGATATATCATACAGACACCAAATTCTACATCCATTCAAATTTTTGGGTCACAGTGACATTGACATTTGACCTCAAAATGAATCTAGGCTTCTTCTATGCACAATGGTTAAGGTATATTCAAAGTTTGTTACCATAGCGATCAATAGGAAGGCATCATAAGGTGGCCCTGTTGGTGTATTGTAATCCACAGGGTCTTTTGTTTGCCCTTCATTCATCACGTTTATCCAGATAATAGCAAGGGCCAAACATAAGGCACCCCCTGTGGATTACCCCAACATGGCCGCCTTATGAGGCTTTTTGCAACTTTCCTATAACCTGAAACTGCAGATATCATGCAGTAAACAAATGCTAACAGGCAGACAGATGGACTCTCCATCACATTATACAATCTCATCTATAGACAATACACATCATACATAATTATATGAAACAGAATAATCAAGAAATAATTTACAGGTATATACAAATATATTGATTTGAGATCTGACGAACAGGTTTAGTATTCAATCTTACCATTAGTAAGTTCTATGTGTAGCCATGTAGGATTAGTAGCCTATTACAAATGTAGGGTATATTTCGATATTTCAATTTAACTTTGTTTTTAACAACTTTTCAGTCGTATCACAAGGGTGCCAACATGATATATTTTGAAAGGCATTTTTGATTAAGTGATGGTATCACTCAACCATTGAAGTTTTATACTACAAATATGCACCTATCTTTTCTGTCGAGACAAAGATGTTTTCGTAATGACAACATGTGATACACCTTTTGCCCAAACTAAATGTACATGCACAAAAACATGCGGCAACAATTCAATCTTTGTAATATTGCCACAACCTTTTTTTCTGGCATCAATATTGCCACAACCCTTTCTTGCAGTGACAATTTCTGGTGATATAGCAGCAATATTTTCTAACTATATCGATTTGACTGATTTCCAGTATTTGAACACAAATAACAATTATCTTCATAATTTGGTACCATTAATTTAAACTAGAATGGGGGCTAATATACACTGATCCATAAAATTATAACAATTGCTCACTACATACTGTTACCTAATATACAGAATGACAATTGTCATAGCCTCTCAGTCTGATCATGCTGATAGAATCTAGTGCACCCTGCACCTGGATAGCCGCATTCCAGATATATCGCGCGACATATATCAGTTGTCATCAAATAATGCTTGGGCTGTGCTTACTATGATTTGTTCGCATGAAGCTTGCTGCATGCTTTATCGCAATGAATTCGCTGCACGAGTTTGAGGCAGCTTTATTTCAATATTTGCATGTCAATAATATGTGAATGTGCTGCAAATATACATGTCAACTGCATTATTCTCACAAGTTTTGTTTTCATTCTAGTAATATTGCTGCAACATGATCCATTGTTGCCGGAAGTTTCTTTCTGTCAATTAGTTGCTTTTCATATTTAAATTAGGTTGTGGCAATATCACTGTGCTAGTTGCCGGAGGGCTTTTATTTTGGTGAGGCGGGGCAAGCTTTTGTTCTGGCTCATGCATGATAAATTCACACAGACTAAAGCCCAACTCACACTACGAACATTTTGTTGTATTAGAACAGAACGAGGTTGTTCGTGTTTTTGTTCATGGTAAATTTAGCTCAACTCACACTACGAACATTTTGTTGTATTAGAATAAAAACACTGTTCCGAACATGTTCTGTCTGCAGTGTGAGGTGCCCAGAAACACGAACATTTTGCCATTTTGTTGTGTCATGTGAGAGCGGCTTCGTCGTGACCGACAGATGCCAGTTGATTGGATAACTGTTGGTAAATGTTCGGACACATGATCGCGATCACCACATATTGAAGACAAAAACTGTTTCGACGACGAAAACATGTTCCTAAAATCAGACATTTGATTTCACAAACTTGTCTCTCGAACAGAATGTTCGTGTTTCTGAGCACCTCACACTGCAGACAAAACATGTTCTGAACAGTGTTTTTGTTCTAATACAACAAACTGTTCGAAGTGTGAGTTGGGCTTAACCAACCATTTCAATGACATACATGTGCATCTTCAATAGCATGACCTCTAAACATCATAGTTGCATCTACTCCTGAAAGTTATGAACTGAGTTTGAATAATGTCATTCAACAATGCCTCTTTTAAACACTATACATACACAAAGCATCCGTAAAAAAAAGGTTACAAAAACATCTATAAAACTTGAAATTCAATTGAAAATTGAGCCATGTGAGTAGATAATTTGCCTTTTTATTTGTGAGAAATTGCTCAGACATTCTCTCCAGGTACATGTAGCTTGTGAAAAGGCTGGTACGGCCATTGTCACTTGATTGGTTGTTAGGCATGACGAGCCCTCATCTATATTTTGAGGGCAACTAATTAAAATAGATAAGGGATTACATTTTTATGAGTAAAACTTAATTATTTTCTTCATATTCGTATACAATTGGTTCACAATTTAATAATTAATAATAAATAATTATAGCATCTAGCATGTGTATTTAAAAAACACATGACTAAATTTGGAATGTAACAACACTTGTAACCAGGCCAGTTTACTCAATCCTACATGTACTATTTACCCTCCAGTCCAGTCATAAGACCAGTCAAGCCCAGATAGGAAAAACTCTTGTCCAGCCAAGTCCAACAGAGAATTTAAGTACCATCCAGTCCGGTCCATACAGCAAATCCTGCAGCTGTCAGTAGCAAACCTGTCCAGTTGAAATTCATGTCCAGGCTCCAATTGCAAGGGTGAGTGAGTGAGTGAGTGAGTAGGATTTAACGTCGTTTTCAACATTGTTTCAGTCATATCACGACGGTGCCTACATGTGCCAGAACACGAGAGTGTCCACAGTTCCTATTATTCTGGACACTGATCAGCCCAGTCAGTACAGCACCCGGTCACCCATCCAAGTATTGACCGAGCGCAACGCTGCTTAACTTCGGTGATCTGACGAGAACCGGTGTGCCCAACGTGATGCGCCGTACCCCCAATTGCAAGGGTGAAGGGTAGGATTTAACATTGTTTTCAGCAATGTTTCAGTCATGTGACGACGGTCATCCTGGATACTGTTCAGCCCAGCCAGTACAGCACCCGGTGACCCATCCAACTATTGACCGGGCTCAACTCCAATGTCCAAACTCCAATTGGGATTCAAAGGTTTACTCCTCAGTTTGGAAGTTTTCTTTATCGATTTCAGATGTAAACTGAAGCTGCCCTATGGATATGAATTCTAATTTAAGATAAACTTATAATTTTTATAATTCAGCAGTCACTATTATCATTAGATGTAGATGTATCAATTCAAATTATGAAATTTCAAATGTCACGGATTTGGAGGATGAATTTGTGACTTTTCATCAAACGCTATGAAAGTAAGAATTGATCATGGACTACTGCTTGAACTACAAATGTACATGTACTCCTATAGCACACCATTGTGATGAATCCGAGATGAAATATTTCAATCTGTATATTTTAATATCTTCACTCTATCAGTAAATTAATACAGTCACTTTACCTACCATTTGATGTCATCTCTATTTGTACAAATAAAAAATGAAGATATATTAAAAATGAAGAGTTGTTCCCCTTGGACTGGACAACCAATTGTGTGTACATGTGAGTGTTGGGAGCAGGAGGATTGCACAATACTACATGTATGAAGCCAATCCATGATGCCAATGATTTTCACTTCCGATCAACCATTTCACACCTTCCTGACCCAGCTAAACCAATCAATATTCACAACTGGGACTTCTGGTTCATCCACCACTCTGTTGTTCAAGTCATTTATATTTCATTTATATTTAGCAATAATAACCTGTTGACCAGACCCCCCAAAAAGTTTGAAGTCTTGCTGTCAGAAGGGCAACATATCTCTTACTTTCCAGGAAGCAATGTTTTTTAGCTGTAAACTACCATAATTATCAGTGAAGCATACCTAAAATATGATATGAACATCTTCGGACTCAGATGAACATGTTCACTTTGTGAAGGTTGGTTTAACACAAGATATCATCAAGACATACATGTACGATAAACATTATGAACGGAAGAATGAAAATACGGTCCACAGACAAAGCAAAAATTTCAAGTGGAGTTTTCGTCTGGATCCCAGTTATACCTGGGTCATGTGTGGGTGTCAAATTATTTTCACTTTGGACGTTGCATGACAGTGACTGGATGATAATTGGACTTGACTGGAAGCTTGTTTTTGCTAAGTTTTTTGTGAATAGACTTACGACTGTATATGGCTGGACATAGATAGGACCCATTTTACATGTACCTGTACCACTGACAGGTTGAGGTCTACTTTTGATTGGTCATTCATTCAATTATGACACATGGGAGTATACTGATTGGACAATGATTCTCGTTAGTCCTGATCTGATGGATAATCATCCTACAAATGAACTGAATGAAGAACCACACCTGTGGTCACACCTCAGTCCTGTACTCTAAATTGAAGTACAAATAAGTCTGGTATACCCAGCGAGTCCCATTATCAACTTTAAAACAACCTTTTGGAGCACATCTTGATGTTGTGTGATGCTGCCTCTAATAAGTGTTTGAACTTGAGGCACCTACTTTATGTGGCACTACTTTTCAATTACTTAGATGATTTTATATATTCACCTTCGGCCTTTGGATGAATGAGTGAGTTAATATGATTCAATTTAACATCACTTCCAACAATATTTTGTTCATATCACAACATCTGGGTCCCATTTCTTTTCACACCGGTGACCCCACGGATGGGCTTCTATTCCTTTTTACACCTGGAAACCCCCATGGGTGCCCCAGTTAGTCACCTTTTATGACAAGATGGCTGAGGAGCTGAGGCTCTTAATTGCTTCAATGACCTGGCGTGTGCACAACGACAACACAGGTCAATCCCCAGATGCCCAATGGGGCCGGCCTTTGGATGATGAATGACCTTAACACAAACGTAAGCAAAAGCAATGGCAGTAGCAATCATAGTGGACCTTCCAGTAAGCTTTATAGTACATACCATGTGGCATCACAAACTTCAGGATGAATCAACCCTGCAGCTATCATCCAGCCAAATCAAATGTAGACAAAGATTTGCCTGTGCCTGATTGCCCCAGAATAGGAGTACAGTGGGCGATAACCTCATTTTCCTTGACTTATTTTTCATCTCCCCTCACAATTAGGCAAGGCAATTGCTGAGGTAAATGATGTGGCATAATCAGTTCAACTCTGCTATGTTTGAGCATGGTGTTAGATGGGAGTTACTCTGATGACACTCACATGATTTTTGTCGAGGCAAGTTTTCTTAATTGTGAGGGCTGCATCTGCATCGAGATGTTGACAGAGTTATCTGACCATTGCTGTGACGGCCGATATCACCTATGCCATGGTCAAAGAGTTTTCTCTTCAGTGAGCTCGATGTTCATTTCTTACACACAGATTTAAATTGTCAATCTCTATCGAGATGCATCTATGACATTTTGATTGCCAAGTTCCCAAGTTTCATACCAGTATTTGGCAGTTTAAAGGCCTGGGTAAATACCTGGCATAACTTAACTAGACACATGCTGATGCCAACAATATGCATTCAGTCACAACCCAGGGATCAGAGATTTGTCTTCTCACTACTTTACATAGAAACAGTTTTCCTTGTTTTTAATGAATAATACACTAACCCAAAATAACCAATTGTGTGTGAGCAAGACCAAATTATTATTATACTTCCATTGATGGTTAATGAGGAACTCCATTCCCACCCTGCATTAATCACAGAAACAAGGTAATCTGTCTGCAGTTAACAACTGCCCCATAATCAACCCTTGTATGTACCGGCACCAGAATGGTTGAACTACCCAACCCTTCGTCATGGCTACACCGCACTGATGGTCTGCATGCGCAGTGTCAGAGTGTACACCTTGATGCTTCTGTGGTCCGCTGCCAACTGTTTTATGGAGAAGTGCCCCAGTCAATTCATCCATGGGGATAATACGTCCTCCAGGTCTGGGTCATCTCCACGTACTAACCACCTCCACTTCATGTCCTCTCAGAGAAACCACTTCATTCTATATGCTGGTGCTCCTGCCACAGTATGTTGATTCTATTAATGACGTGCTGTCCAGTTGAACTGACCGTGACCATGTAGGTACTACACACGATGACAAACACCCAGGCCAGCCACAGTAGGTAGTCTGTTTCCACTGTTGGTATGCTCGACAGAGGGCCAACGTAATCCTGTTCATCCAGAGTTATTGACAAGTTGGGCTCCAGACCTGTTTAAGTAAAAATTCAGAAATTTTGATTCATCAGAAAATCATCAGATTCTAGGATAAAATGTATGATCTAATCTTGGAAAGATCAGATTGTCCTCATGTTCATGGGTAATTCAATTTCAAGAGAACCCATGGGTCTTCAATACACATCCACACATTTAGTACAAACTTGCAGCTGACATATCAATTTTTGATGGTTCCTGTTTTTTTTTAGCCAGTGACAGACCATGGTGACCTTAGCTTGATTGTGACCGCAAAATGAATACGGTTCCTTTTCGTCCCGTGGTAAGGTACCATATATAGTCAACCACAAAAGATATCGCAACAAAAGTTAATTAACAGATAAACGAATGGACAGCATATAGACTGAGATATTATACTGGCTTCTTCTTTGTCTTGAGTTGAGGTATACCTCAAATTTCCTCACACTTCACATTCCAGAACTGGAGTAATATGAATGTAACAATTTAATCAGATTTCCCGTATTTGGGACAACAGTGACTTTGACCTTTGAACTCTGACCCTCAAAAGGGATCTTCCTTGCCCTATGGGTAAGCTATACATGCATAGTGTCAGTCAATAACCAGGAATACTAAACAGACAACAGAAGAAGTAAATGGATGGACAAACTGACAGAAGCAATTACAACCCTGTCTAACGACTGGTGTACCGATTCAGCATCCATGGAGAAATTGTATGCAGAGATGCAAGATTTTCAGAATACTGAAAACTGACCTTAAGAGATTGAGTGACCAACTTGAGAGATCTTGCTAGATGTAATATGTACAACAAGCATCATCAGCTCAATGAATTTCTTTTTTTTCTTCTTTTTTTTGGGGGGGGGGGGGATGAGATATCAAATTTCTGAAATGTGGAAAAGTTACAACATCATAAAATTTGATTCAAAAGAAAAAGAATATTAACAAGGTAGGCCTAAATGCGTTTTGATTCAAGTTACATCAAATCAGCGAAGTACATGTATATTCATAGGAGTAGCAATGGTGACCTCCTACAATGACCTACATGTATTCAAAGACCGACCTGACGATGCCTGAATCCCTGATCACTGGAGTGGAGAATGTGTGTGAACCGTTATCACACGAGATCACCATATGGAACAATCATGCAGATGTAAGTCATTTTTTCCACTAATCTCCCTAAATGCATCGGACCTTGGATATACTATCTCACCTAGATCTTCATTGTCTGCCCCCAAACACCATTGTGACAGTTTGGTCACCGCCAACAGAATAATGGAATATTTAGAAGGTTGCCTCCCTTGAATGTCCATACAATAGACAGGTTTTTACAGCCAGCATTTTGTTTTGCTGCTGATACAGACTGAATTTGAATTCAAATTCTATTGGCTGATAATTCCAGAAGCCTGATTGGTTATAATCACAGTTCAGGTCACCTTTCACTGGACCCTGATCGTTTAATTACATTCCACAAGGTGGAGAATGGGTTCAGATTCAAAAATAATTTCGAACTGACAATGTTGGTCATATTACCTCTCTACCGTATGGACATACCAGGCTCAGGTAAATGCAAATAATGCAGAGCTAGATGCAATAAATTAGTTACACGGTTTGTCAGTGACCCAATACAGAAATCTATGGGGTCAGTAAAATTTATATTGGGCGAGGCGTCGAATTCATCCTGCTGAAGACACGCTGATGTCCATAGCAAAATAAAGGGTTTCTTGTGAACAACTTTGGCCCTGTGTTGCAAGTTGAGAAAAAAAAAAAAAAATGCATGTGAAGTCACACATTTGTAATATTCATTGGCATTCATCATTGACTTACGAGGGGGGAATACGAGCTGTTCACAAAATGAATATTATCTCATTTAGAACTACAGCTGCTGAAGCTCACCTTTATTACAAATACTTGTAAACTTCAAAATGAAGCCTGACAAGTGATCGATGCGAGGCAGCTGATGCGAGTGCTTCGAGTCAGAAGCTACTGTAAAGGGAGATAACCTAGTTCTAACCACAAATTAAGGTGGATGGAAAAATATTGGGTGACCATGTGACCGTGATCGATCATTTGCATTGTTTGAAGCGAGAAAATTGTATATCTTAGTTCTTCTTGGGAGAGTGATCCTAACAACAAATTGCAACATCATAAAATATAATTCTGTCGAATGCTGTTAGCAAAAGGTCTGGTGTTCTAATTCCATTAAACATTTCAGCTTTATTTGAATCCTTTGAAATATTGACATTACCACTCATTCCGTTGGACATTTTGGAATCAACTGTCTGTCACAGGTGTGCTTTTAAATCTTAAAGATTGACATTACATGTAAATGAAAATGACGTTAGCAACATTTTTCCTGGTGCTCAAAAGGATGTTTGCTCACCACAAGATCTGGTATTTTTTGGTGTAGGCCTACCAGCTTCTTTGCAATAGACACACTAATCCCTAACAGACCCTATGTATGGGTCTTGGACTACAAACAGTGTTCGAATTTCTCTAACGTCATCTATTCGGACATTTGCCCTTGTGAGTCAGTAGTGGTCAGATAATGAAAAGTATGTAACAGTTATAGCTGATTCATTTTGTTTTTCTAATGTCATCATCATTTGAAATGTTGCTAACATCATTTTTGATATGACAGATGAAACAAGACCCCAAAGGGCTTCAATATACGCCCGTATATCTGGAATTACATTGGTCCAAATTTCAAGGTTATTTAATCGCCTTGATTCCAATTGGTAGCTAGCAATCCGGAAAAAGGTCTACAATTTTGTGCTTCTGAGAATGTAACATATCACATCTAAAATTGAATGATAAACTAAAATGAGCTTAACTCTTGGAAACTAGGTGACCTGCGAGCAAGAACCGAGAGCTCACATATCCCACAATGAAATCGACAATAGTCAAACACAAGAAAATAGTACTTTTCCTGCAAATGGATTTCTTTCAGACGAGAGAATTTTTCATGAAGGAAGAAGGAAGTGATGAAGTAAACCTCTGTTCTTGAGTTGATAAACGGGTATGAAGTTCATAAAGGACCCCTCTCCACGTTAAACTAGTAAATGTATGGTTTCTATTTCACAACAGTTTAACTAAATGTAGCTGTTTCAAACATGGGAGACTCCACAGGACAAATGCCATATACATGCAGGGGAGAGAACTCTGAATATTCCAACCTAACACATATATAGTCAGCTAAACTTGATTCAATTCTGGGGGACTGTGACCTTGACATTTGACAAATTGATGTATGTCTCCTTTTTGCCATGCGAGTAAGGTATCTGATACCATTCAATACCTTGAAACTAGAGATATCGCATGGATGAATGGACAGAACGCAACATCGCATTACATGACCTCGTCTTCGACAGGCATATGAAAATGTGACTTCCTGATTTTGGGGTCACAGTGACCTTGACCTTTGACCTTGACCTAAACTTTGGTGCATGACACATCGTCTTCCGTCAATGTATCAACGGACACAAAAAAATCACGATTTTTATGAATTTCATGATTTTGGGGGTCACCGTGACCTTGATATTCGGCCTTGACCTACATTTTGGTATGTGACACATCATATCCCCGTAATGTATCTACTGACACAAAAAAAAGTACTTTTCAAAGATTTCTTGATTCTGGAGTCCCAGTGACCTTGACCTAAATTTTGGTACATGACAAACCATCTCCCCATAATTTCTCAATGGACACAAAAAATCAAGAGTTTTAACAATGTCACGATTTTGGGGTCACAGTGACCTTGACATTTGACCTTGACCTACATTTTAATATGTGACACATTGAGTCCCCCTAATGTATCTACTGACACAAAACAATGTTATTTTTGATAATTTCCTGATTTTTGAGTCACAATGACCTTTGACCTTCGACCTTGACCTTATTTTGATATGCAACACTTCATTTCCCCCTATTGAATCCACTCACAAAAAATTAGAAATTTATGATTTCCTGATTTTTCATTCACACTGACCTTTGACCTCTGACCTCGACCTACATTTGGCATGCAACACATCGTTTCCCGCTAGGGCATCCACTCGCCAAAAATTAGAACTGTAGATGGAAAATGATCAATGATTTCCTGATTTTTAGGCAACAGTGACCTTTGACCTCTGACCTCGACCTGAATTTCGGTACGCGACACATCGTCTCCACCTGATGCATCCATTCACAAAAAATTGCAACTGTGGATAGAAAACATCCAGAGATATAGACCGGACACCAACACTTCACTGATTTCCTGTTTTTCAGGCCAGTGACCTTTGACCTCTGACCGCGACCTTCATTTTTGTACGCGACACATCGTCTCTCCGTAGGGTATCCACTCACCAAAAATTGGAACTGTAAATAGAAAACTGTTCCAGATATAGACCGGACACGGTGGACGGACAGACGGACGGACAGACGGACGGAAACCGCCATCACATAATACATGTACGTCCGCCTTTTTGGCGGGCGTATAAAATGACAGATTTTAGTACCCAATATAAGAGAATATGCCATACATGTAGCATATTCCATGTGAAATGAGAGGAGACCCTGGCACACAGGCAGATAGCTGTGGCATGTTAGAGGGGATTAGTGTATATGTACCATACCCATGGGAACGCTATAATCTCCAGTATCTACCAAAATCAATAATTAGCACAATTTACATTCAGTACAACTCTGTTTTGTTCATGAATACCAGTAGATATGAATCGATTATATAGTTATGGTTTTATCAGCAGTAATTATTTCCTCATGAATAATTAAGCTGCTGTTTCAGTATGAAGGTACAATATTTAACATTCACATCTTCAGATTAACTTTCTGTCTGGCTTGTCCATGAATGTATCAGTAGGTGTCTCTCAAAATGATCGTTACCTGACCACCAGTACCTGAAACAGCTACTAATGATATAACTTAAAAAAAAAAATCGACCATAGAGGTCCATGTCCCCCGCTAGCAGCATCCACCAAACTCAGCAGTCTTTCGTTTTTGAAAATAGCTGGAGTGCTGTTAATCACACTCCTAAATTTTGAAAAATGATTTCAAGGAGTGTGATATCACACTCCTCCAGGTTACAACTTTGGGAGGCTTACAATTGGCGAGTGCTATTGTTCACACTCCTGAGCTAATTTTCAGGAGTGTGATGGAGTGTGATCACACTCACACTCCTCAAAAACGAATGACTGAAACTGGCGCTGCTGCTGCGGGGGCCATGGACCTCTATGGTCAATTTTTTTTGGTCGATGATATCTCATATCATTGATGGAGAGTATGATTTGAAAATGGACATATCGCTGATGAGCTTAACATAATCTAATACAGCAGATGGCACCCATATTGGATAATGCACATTCATAAAACATAATACCAAATGTCCTCTCACCAATGTCCATGCACTCCCCAAGTTTGAAGTAGATTGGTTGAATCGTTCTAGAGTTATTGTCCAGACAAGATCTAAATGCTGAAAATCTAAGATGACTGATGGTGGCCATCTTGGATTACACAGGTAACTGAAAAACAATCCTAATCCTCCTCTCAGCAATGTCAAGGCACTCCCCAGGTATGAACTAGATCAGTTGAATCATTCTCGAGTTATTGTCCGGACAAGATCCAACTGCTTATAATCCAATATGGCTGACGGCGGCCATATTAGATCACGCACATTGCTGAAAAACAATCCCAACCATCCTCTCACCAATGTCAAGGCACACCCCAAGTTTGAAGTTGATCGGTTAAATCGTTCACGAGTTATTGTCCGGACAAGAAAATCTAATCCAACTGCTTATGATCCAATATGGCTGACGGCGGCCATATTGGATTATGCACATTGCTGAAAAACAATCCCAACTATCCTTTCACCAATGTCAAAGCACTCCCCAAGTTTGAAGTAGATCAGTTGAATCGTACTCCAGTTATTGTCCGGACAAGATCAAACTGCTTAAAATCCAATGAAATCCAATATGGCTGATGGTGGCCATATTGGATTAAGCACGTCCTTGAAAAACAATCCTAATCCTCCCCTCAACAATGTCAAGGCACTCCCCACATATGAAGTAGATCGGTTGAATCATTCTCGAGTTATTGTCCGGACAAGATCCAACTGCTTATAATCCAATATGGCTGATGGCGGCCCTATTAGATTACGCACATTGCTGAAAAACAATCCCAACCACCCTCTCACCAATGTCAAGGCACACTCCAAGTTTGAAGTTGATCGATTAAATCGTTCATGAGTTATTGTCCGGACAAGAAAATCTAAGATCCAACTGCTCATAATCCAAAATGGCTGATAGTGGCCATATTGGATTACGCACATTGCTGAAAAACAATCCCAACCGTCCTCTCGCCAATCTCGAGGCACACCCCAAGTTTGAAGTCGATCGGTTAAATCGTTCACAAGTTATTGTCCGGACAAGAAAATCTTACGGAATTACGGAATAACAGACACTGGGGTTTCTAAGTCCCCCCCCCCCTAGTAAGTAGCGGGGGACAAAAAAAAATAGAACTAATTAGGCAATTAGCCGATTATGGACACATATATGCCCTAACATGCATGATAAGCAATGGTGTCAGAAGCAAATTCAAAGTGGTACGGACTTGTAAGGAAGCGAAGCGAGCAAAGCAGCCAAGCAGTAGGAGAGTCTGAGGGGGTACCCCCTCACAGCAGCGTTCCGACAACCCCAACATCATGCCATGTGGGTCATCTGCTGAAGCTGCACAGCAGTATTGAAAGCATACATGTAACGCAAACTTTCCATGTAGAGGTACTACATGTAAATTTTTGCATAACAAAAACCGTATCATTGGAAAAGTAGGAAGTTGGATAATTTGGATAAAAATTCATATTTCATGTCACAAATAGCACATGCACGTCCTCAAATCATATGAAACTTGTGTAGCAAGTGTAAAAGTGTCCAATGAAAGCTGACAGCTTCAGCAAACTTTCCATGTACAGTCATGACAGGTGTACATGTACATTATCACTGACAAATTACTAAGTCGAAACCCTCATTATTTGGATAAAAATTAATGTTTCATTTCAAAACTAGCACAGCTACATCCTCTAATGATAAGAAACATGGGTACCAAGTTTCATAATCATCCAGTGACAGCTGACAAGTGCAGCAAACTTTCGATGTACAGATGTACATGTGCACTTCAGCTAAACAAAAAAAAATCCACCATTAGATTTAACATGGAAGCACCCATGGAATCCCCTGGGTTACTACCATAAATTGCCCCCCCCCCCCCTGTTAAAATACCCATTTCCCAGATTTTTTAAATTTATTATTATTTTTCTGAATTATTATTTTTTGAATTTGCTAAACCCAAAACCTTATCATTTCTAGAGAGGGGACACTGATGATGACATCCTCTTTCACAATATCTCCCCTTACTTCTCACAATATCTCCCCTTACTTCTCACAATATCTCCCCTTACTTCTCACAATATCTCCCCTTACTTCTCACAATATCTCCCCTTACTTCTCACAATATCTCCCCTTACTTCTCACAATATCTCCCCTTACTTCTCACAATATCTCCCCTTACTTCGCAAGGCGAAATAAAAACTCTATCATTAGATTGTAACATTGGAGCGCCCATAAAATCCCCTGGGGTATTGCATACCCACCTCCCATTTTTTTCTAGATTTTTGTTTTTGATTTGCTAAACCAAAAACCTTATCATTTTCAGGGAGGGGACACCGACACCAATGTTGACATTCCTTTCCCCATCTCACCATATATCCCTTTACTTCTTAAGGCAAGATAAAAATGGCACTAAAATGGTAGTCGCAGAGAGCATCTGAATAGTGTTTTGTTCCTGAGAGTATATACATAAAACAGTGTAAAGAAAGTGTTTACACTTGATAGAAGATGAAAAGTGTTTAAGACGCTATAATCGAGCTCTTGTTTTAACCATAGCTCTTGAGGCCTATATTGTTTGAAAAACAAGGCTGGATACTATCATGCCTATTGGATAATAGCATACAACCAGAAACAACATAGCGACATATTTGAAAAGCGAACAATGAATTTGTATGGAGAAAATTAATTTGTTTCGCTGATAAAATAATAATAATGTGTACATGTACATCACCCAGCATCATGCATATGAACATACATGTTACTTTCCACGATCAAAATTAAGGAATTTTCACACCTGGAAACCTCAAAGGTGTCGAGTCAGTCGCCTCTTAATAAGACAAGCTCCCTGAGAAGCTGAGGCCCTCAATTCTTTCCATGGCCTGTTGTGCACACTCCAGGTCTGCACGTACACCCCAGGTCTGCACACCCCCAAAGGGCAGAAAAGTATGGGTGAGCGTAGGAATGGAGTTGGGTGTATGAAGATGTGTAGACACATGGTATGGATATGCATCTAAAAAAATCTTTTCATTTCTGCAAATATGTCTGTATTTTCTTGCAGTCGTTATAATTTGAACATGACCCTCCCTGACATTGAGATGTCGAACTATTGATGCCCAAATTGACCTGCTGTACTGGACTCTCCTATCAGTACACAAGATAACCAGCCATTGTGTCCATAGCTCCACAGAGCTCGTCCTTGGACATAGATAAAGTGAAGTGATCAGAAGACCGTCGGTCACTCCTCAAACTTACAAATTTGATGCATGTGTCATCAGACGGGTAAGTATTGTGAAGGAGATCGGGATAGGAGAAGAATTCACGTGTCGCCATTAAAAAATGAAAGTATACTCAAAGTACTATTGTCTGGACCCTATATACCATTGCACAGCGATTTATCTTTGAATTCCATGTCTGTTTGCATTGTAACAAGGATAAAATTTGAAGGAAAAGACATGGAGGGTTTACCAGGAATTCTCTCCATGTCTGTAAGGAGTTCTCGACCCTTTGTTTATGCAATATCTCTGAATTTCTTCCCTTTTGAGTAGGGGGGGCTTCTTCTTACATTTTGTAATAAAAGTGGGGTGAACCACTTCGTGTGGGTCTGGAGACCACCCATGTTTACGAAAATCCTAAATAATCTGACCTCATGGAAATAGGGCAAACTGACGCAGCAAAGCTGACATCATAGAAGGCTCATCATCACATCAGCATGGATAAACAATTAGGATGCTGTACATGTGTTAGCTTGCTTCAAGTACAGGAGTTCATACGGCCCATAGCCCTTGGTAAGCGGAATTACACAAGTTACATAACGTAATGCAATAGATCGATCTTGCACACTATGCTCATATATGTCATATTTTGCAATCAGCATGCAATATTTATTGCCAAATTTGAGAAACTTTGAGTGGGGGGCACTTGGTGGTACAGCGGCCTGTTTAGTAAGTTTCTGCAAAAATATTTTATAACTTTGATTAGAATCGTCACATTTCACACAGGATCTAGCAACGGCTACTATTACACTACTACTATTACACTACTATTACACAACGGCTACTGTCCCACTGGAATATTACTATCCAGAAAGGGGTTAGTTTACGAAGTCAAAAAGCTGATATTCTGATTTTCTCTATGACCTGGGGTGTGCACAACAACACTGCAGTCAACCCCTGCGAGCCCCACAGTGAACCCCTGCGAGCCCCACAGTGAACTCCTGCGAGCCCCACAGTGAACCCCTGCGAGCCCCACAGTGAACCCCTGCGAGCCCCACAGTGAACCCCTGCGAGCCCCACAGTGAACCCCTGCGAGCCCCACAGTGCCTAAACAAGAAACAGAGAGCTGTTGATCACTCGATCGCATTGATTTTATTTGCTTGAGTAATAATGAGGGAATGGTCCCCGTGTCCAATATCAATCTCCATTGCATATCCAGGAGATTGATCTAAACCTCTCCTGGAGAAAAAGTTAGGAGAGTGATCACTCTCTTTAAAAAAAAACTGAGACTGATTATGCTGCAATCAATGGAAATGACCCATGGGCCACTTATTTTGGGAAAGCGCTTACTGTAAAACATTGAACTTTCGCGACATGAAACTTTCGCGATTTTTCAATTTTAAAAAATTCGCCACATGAAACTTGTGCCAGAAAAAAATTTATTTACAAATATATCATACTAATAGGCATGGGAAATACATACCGGAGGCGGCAAAATCGGCAAAGCCACGTGTAGTCACATGTGGGTGCGCTCAGTGTGGTCGTTTCACAGTATCAACACGAGTCTTAACGAGAGGCGGCGTATTCAAACAGAGGTTTACTGACTGTTGAGGAGCAGATTATTTCAATCCCGATGTTTCAGACTTAAAAGGAATTCCCGTAGGTAAACAAACCCTATATCGCAAGATATCATGCAGGTAGTTGTCATTTAAACTCCGCTAGACTAAATAAATAGAGACATTGTTTCGGACGGGCTGAAAAGTGGAAAATCTGTACAGGATATCAAAGTTGACTTGAAACTTTCCACATTGAAACCTAAACACGCGATGTGGATGGACATTGACGATCGATTCTAGTATTACACTTGCTTCACATATGCAAGTCTTGGGACTAATTCAGCAGAATTAATTGTACTAGTATACTCGTATATTAAATTGTATCCGGTGCTTTTAAACAGCCGCTTCTGATTAGAGCTTAGGTGGTGAGACCATTAAAACTGTGCTAATGTCGAAAACAATTGCTCTCAATTCCTTTCTCTGTCGTTGTTGTTGTTGCGTTCTTGTCTTCGCCATTGTCATATGAACATGTTTCTTTCGCGCGCATCAAACTTTCGCGATTTATTCCAATCGCGAAAATCGCGAAAGTTTCATGCATGCGAAAGAAACATGTTTTACAGTATGTCACACTCAAGTTTGTTTCACTCATATGGTGACAGTCAGTTTGGTTGGTGGAGGAAGCCGGAGTACCCGGAGAGAACCACCGCCCTTCGGCAAGTAACTGACAAACTTTCACACATGGACCAACTGGGATCAAACCCGTGCCGGTTCAGCGATGTGAGGCTAGCGGTCACCAGCGAAGTGCCTTAGACCACTCGGCCACCGAGGGCCCCCACTTGTAGAGGTCACTAATAGGAAGGTTTAGTGTATACCTGTGGTCAAGTCAGCAGAACCCAGGCCTGATCAATTTTTAATAAGATAGCGTGGTACAATGTACAACCAAATGGTTCGGATAGATCATGGTGTCAGATGAAAAGGCCTGCTTCACCCTATGATCTGGAAAAACGTGTCCCACATATACATGTACAACACAGTTATAGCACGTGTTATCAGATATATGTTCGTGATAAATTTGATGCGCTGATTAAAGTCATTCACAAGATATGGTGGTAACAATGGTGATGAATGAATGGAAAACGTCATATATATACATGTATGTATGGCAAGAATGGGGAAGGGGGGTTGATCGCAGTCGAGGCAAAACTCGCAAAGGTGTTACACCTTGCTTGGAGAGTAAACTGAACCAAACTGAAATTTTTTGAAAATCTAAACATGAAATGGCACGTTCTGGCACATTTTGACAACATGTTTCTGACCTGACAAAACTGAAGTAAAAATGAAGAAAGATTTTTGAAGTGAAACTTGCTGGCAAAAGGGACCCTCCTGATTTTTTTAGTGTTCTGGTGCATTTTGACAGAATGTTTGTTTTTGCATTCATGAACTCTAAGAAATTTCTGAAACTGACATATTGAAATTATATATGTAGGCCTATTTCAGGAAACTTCATGTTTGTGAAGCAGGATCTTTACAAATGGTAATATTTTCTTTGTTTGGTACATCCCTCTCTCTAATCTGATGTCACTAGGTATGGGAAAAATTGAAACGAAAAAATATATATATATATCTGAAAAATAAAAATCTGAATCCCGACTCATAGTTTGTAGAAAGGTTATGTTACTCTAAACAAACACCTTTTTAATTTTGACCCTACTGCTATAATTCTTCAATTTCTTGTATTAAACATTTCCTTTTAATGAGAAGAAAACACACCTGAACAGGTGTCTCACCACTGATTCCTTGCATTATACAAATGTAAATGTCATTATATATTAACCTGAGAAGAACTGAGGGGCTCCGTATGTAGGGGGAGGAGGTGTGGGTCTTTTTAAAATTGATAAATTCCAAGGTTTCCTTAGCTCATTACTGACTGTGGTGATTATTTCTCATGGTATACCATAGAGGGAGGAACGGCAAAGGTCCCTGCATTATCTTCACTTGTCTCCCACCCTCTCCCTCCCTCCCCGCCCTCTTAATTCATGAATGATATCATAGTGATATACATGTATGAAGCATCAGTGTTTGAATGTATGAGCATGTGATACCCATGTCAAGAAATCATTAATGATTAATTATTGTACAACAAGGCAATGTTAATCCTCACTTCCACATTTTTTTATGACTAGTCCTAAATGTATAGAAACCAACCATTTGAGAATGGTCGTTTTATTTGAGAATAAAACCGCTGTTCACAGATGGTCTGATTCCCAGTCTGACTGCAACATAGGGAGGTCAGAAACTAGAGCCAGCCAGCATTAAAGAATACAGGCACTATCATGACAGCAGTATGGCTAAAGTAGGCCAGCTGAGTTCATTTATAACAAGGCCTGAAAAATCTATACCTAGATAAGCTGACAGGTGTAGTACTATACTAACACACATCTTTCACACATGCTCAACTGTCCCTAAATTAGGTCATCCAGCATACATGTACCTGCATCATGATTGGTACCAGCTTGTAGGGTAGTGGTATGGGGGAACCGGTTCTATAGTAGACGGTGGTTGGTTGGTTTGATTGGGCACTCCATCGTATTACAATGGGCACAGGTCATACAGAGTATGCCGTGCAACCCGTTCCCCCACACCGCCCTACACATGCTCCCTCCTACCAATGACGCATTATATCTTCTTTACATCTGTATCCATGGATGGATGGATGGATGGATGTACTTTGGCACTCCATCGCACCGCGATGGGCACAGGTCGTGCGAACACGCCGTGCAACCCGTTTCCCCCAACCCGCCCTACACATGATCCCTCGTAACAGTGTCACATAGACACTGTTTAATCCCCACATTCCTATCAAACAATATACCTTCTCTTAATTCCCATAACTACAGAGGTATCACACAATATTTTCATCTGTCAAGCCCCCTCACTCTCTCTTCTCGGACCGATTCTTAGTGGCAACTTTGATTAATTATCACCATGGACACTCATGATTAAATCTCCCAATAGCCACTCATCCTCCCCATTCACTCAACATTTGATATATCACCCATCAAATTTCTCTCCAACCCACTTTCCTTAATAATTGTTTCTGCCCCCAACACCCTAGTAATTTTGCCTATTTCCCGAAATCATAAATCCAGTGCCATGTAAATATCACCCAGTATTTTATATCTTCCTCAATGCAATATTCCACTATTTTTCCCTTATACAGAGTATCCCGTGCAACGCGTTCCCCCACACCGCCCTACACATGCTCCCTCATACCAATGACGCATAGCCATCGGTAATTACCCATTATATCTTCTTTACATCTGTATCCATATCTCTTAATCATCTCTATATATTCACCAATTATTTCACCCATTTCTCTTCATTTTCCCCAATAACATACCCCAATATTTCCCGTCATTTTGCCTATTTCCCCGAGATCATAAATCCAGTGCCATGTAAAAATCACCCTGTATTTCTCATTTTCCTCAATGCAATATCCCACTATTTTCCCTTTACTGTGCCTAATCATACAGAGTGTGCCGTGCAATCTGTTCCCCCACACCGCCCTACACATGTTCCCTCATACCAGTGACGCATAGCCACTGATAATAAATATCTGTTCCCCTTGATATATTATTTCTGTATCCATATCATCTAACATTGGCAGTCACCCATTCTGTCCTCCATTTCCCTTAATCGTCTATACCTTATACCCCGGTATTTTCACACATATTCATATATATATACACCAATTATTCCACCAGTATCTCCCTTTATTTTCCTCAACGAAATATCCCAACATATATCCGCCCATTGAGCCCATTCACTGAAGGTCATACAATCCAACGCCATACCAACTTCACCCAGTATTCCCTCTTATTTTCCTCAATCAAACATATCATCTAATGTTGATCAGGTCCCATACAGAGTATGCCGTGCAACGCGTTCCCCCACACCGCCCTACACATGCTCCCTCATACCAATGACGTATAGCCATGGTAATTCCCCATTATATTTTCTTTACATCTACTGTATACTACTATATTATAGCGCTGTACTATGGTAGACAGTGGCATTGTAAAATACTACTATAACATATCGCTGTACTATAGTTAGACGGTCGTATTATATACTTATATAATATAGCGCTGTACTGTAGACGGTAGTACTGTAATATACTACTATAACATATCGCTGTACTATAGTTAGACGGTCGTATTATATACTTATATAATATAGCGCTGTACTGTAGACGGTAGTACTGTAATATACTACTATAACATATCGCTGTACTATAGTTGAACGGTGGTACTGTAAAAACCTACAATATATAGCACTGTACTATAGTAGAAGACGGTGGTACTGTAATATAGTACTATAGTATATCGCTGTACTATGGTAGACAATTACATGTAGATGGTGGTTCTGTAAAAAAACTACAATATATGGCGCTGTACTATAGTAGACAGTGGTACTGTAATATACTACTATACCATATCGCCGTACTATGGTAAACAGTGGCACTGTATATATACTACTATCATATCGCTGCATATTGTTAGACGGTCAGCCTATACTACTATATTATAGCGCAGTACTACAGTAGACGGTGGCACTGTAATATACTACTATAACATATCGCTGTACTATAGTTAGACGGTCGTATTATATACTTATATAATATAGCGCTGTACTGTAGACGGTAGTACTGTAATATACTACTATAGTATAGGAGAGGGAGAATTAAGGTTTAACGTGGAGTTCAGAGCACTGTACTATAGTAGACAGTGGTACTGTATATATACTACAATAACATATCGCTGTACTATAGTTAGACGGTGGTACTGTTATATACTAATATATATAGCGCTGTACTGTAGATGGTGGTACTGTAATATACTATAGTATAGCACTGAACCATAGTAGACAGTGGCACTGTAATATAATAATTAGAAGAGAGATATGCAAACGTTACTTCGATAAACCTGGAGCCATCCCAGGTAGCCTAGACGTACCCTAGCTGGTGTGAGCTGGTGTTTTACAGGAAACAAAACTCATGTGGAGTATGTCTTGGACTGGAAACTTTTTTATAAGCCTGACCGGTTTCGAAGTGTGGGTTCTCATCAGAGGCTGAAGAAAAGCAGGGTCAGAATTTTGACGCGAATCCGCAAATCCATTCCTGTGAAGATTCGCCTGACGGGCCATTCGGGCGAATTGAAACGGATTCCCACAGAATTGAATGTAAAAATAAATATCACCGTTTGAAAACTTACGATTGAACCCCGTTCGCAGATCGTCAACACACACTGCTGTCGAAAACTGTGCTCTATATCAAGTATATGTTTGCTGATCTGTCAAGCGTTTTCATTGACTTGTTCACTGGCCGCCCACCAATCGCTGTCATTAAAACAAGTGCCACGGGCCAACTTCTGCTTTAGCGTTTGAAAACAAACCGGTGAAATGGCTACCGACACAGGGGCTAAAACGGGGAAACAAATTAGTAAAATGGCCCTGTGTCAGTGGGTAAGTAGCCTTAGGGATAGCTTTGCAATCCATTTTAATGATGCGGGCGATAAGGTGGTACAGGCCTTTTGCAAAGTGTGTCAGAAACACTGCGATCAAATAACCACTGTGTATAGAGGCAAAATAGTAGCCAACGTTGTCAGTTATGGCAAAAACAGAACTAGTTACCTGCTGAGGCCAAACTTAGTCCGACACGTAAACAGTGATGGACATAGCTAATGTGGAGTAAACCAGTAAAGATTAGTTCCCCTGGATTCTCCTGAAACATTGCTGCGAGAACAGGAGGATTCTCCCAAAATATTGCCGTAAGAATCCAATCGGATTCCCGCAAAATTCTAGCCCTGAAAAGGGTCGTGAAGGTGGCTTTATATGCTGAAACGGTTGGCCGGTGTAGTCAAGCATTGGCCGCCAGTTGGCCTCTGATGAGAACCCACAGTTCGAAACTGGTCAGGCTTATAAAAAGTTTCCAGTCCAAGACATACTCCACATGAGTTTTGTTTCCAGTACCACACCAGCTAGGGTACGTATAGGCTATCTGCAATGGCTCCAAGTTTATCGAAGTAATGTTTGCATATATCTCTCTTCTAATTATAGTGGCATTGTAATATACTACTATAACATATCGCTGTACTATAGTAAACAGTGGTACTGTATATACTACTATATAGTATATCGCCGTACTATGGAAGACAATGGTACTGATGGTTGGTTGTTTGAATTTTAACGTCGCACCTAACCTTATTGGTCACACGGTGACGATGACCCAAACAAACATACCCTAACAAATCCTACCCTAACAAAAACCTAACCAAAACTACAAATTTTTTTGAATTTTGAATTTTGAAAATTAGGCTCTACAGACACTGATCACAATGGATCCTCAGAGAGCCCAATCTATTTGGTACTTTAATCTACCTTCTGTGCCAGACAAACATGGTATGGTGAACCATGCTGCCCTAAGTTGGAGGGCTGGCAATGGTACTGTAATAAGATATCGCTGTACTATAGTTAGAGGGTGGTACCGTAAAAAATTACTATGGTATAGATCTGTACTACAGTCCTAGTACTAGACAGTGGTATAGACTACCATACTATAGCACTGTACTATAGTAGACTGCGGTACCATAGCACTGTAATAGTCCTGGACAAAAGACTGACAATACAATTTACAGCAGATCCTTTGTCAATCATATTGGAGTCTTACACCAAATCATTGCCAAATAAACATTCAATACCACCTTAAACGGAGACTATTGATTTGTGAGAGCTGAATTTCCTGATAAAATCCATCTCTTCTTACATGAAGTATCAATATATCACCGAGTCGAAGAAGCAACCTCGTGACAGCACCTTTGTTGTAAATAAGACACCCAATGACGCAATTAACACATCGGCTCTCAAAGTGTGGATTCTTGAAATATAATATTATACACACACCACAACTAAGGATTTTATCATTTAAAGTAAGACAAGACTCATATTGGAATCGTGATCCGAGCCTCTCTTCACATCACAGTATTCTAGATGTAGTAAAGTACAGTCCTGTGCTACAGAAAGACTGCGATACAGTGAATGAACTTTATCATGGCCTGATCCAGGCTGTTTTTGGGCCCATTATAACGAGTTTGGCGACACGACTTTGGGCGCCAAAATAAAATATATAACTTGTCTACAGTCTGCGTCGCATATGGGTGTCCAAACTAAAAGTCTAGATTCGGCCCTGTACACAGATATAATCTGTATTATACCTTCTATTAGAATGCTATATTTTGACTGGATGAGCACAGTGAATGTATCAAGTGCTACTTTCTGGAGTGTATGATAATTCCCAGAGTGGGGTAATATTGATCCCGTCTGTGAATACTGTCTCGCATTGTCATTGTGTAACAGGTGACCGCAGTCTGCCTACATGTAAACAAACAACTGTCAAGGTACGTAATTACTGTCCATAAAGCATACCCACGCCATCTGTGGTCACTGGTGTGGATCTAACTCAATGCCACCTATATGAATATTGATACATTACAATGTAACTGTCAGGTTAGCGTTTCATGTTCGTTGGGAGACAATATGTATGGAATGTTTACCACTAGCCAATATTTTGTCACCAGTCACTCTGCTATATGACAAGCACTTTTCAAGAAATGTGCCTGGTTTAGATATTTCTGACAAACTGAACATTATGGGTCCACCTAAACTTGAAGAGAAATATCCAACTGCCAGAAATGTCAGTATACATGTACATGTATTTCTGGGGATAAAAGTAAATCCTTCTAACCATTTGCCGCATGCAAGATGTCCCTGTTAGTTCATTTCTCCGTGTCAGTATAGAGCTAGTCTCCACTGTCAGATTCAACCTTCTTTGTAACATCCATCATCTGACAATAAATGTCTGGCATATTGCACAGGGCCGTAGCCAGGATTTACTGAGGGGTGGTTCGCCTTCACTCCAAAAGGGTACATCAGGGGGTTCGCTGTATGGGAAAAGGGGCAAATAGGGGGTTTGCTTCAGTGTTTGAAAAGGGCATTTATATGAGAAAAATATATAAAATTTCCGAAAGGGGGGTTCGCCCGAACCCAGAAAACCCCCCTTGGCTATACCAACTGAATAATTTTAAATAAATCATTTTAGCTTTAACTTAGAAGCCTGAAGACCATCTGCTTCAGAAATTCCATGAATGATCTACTCATCTGACCACTTACCTGTAATATTGGTGACAAAAAGGACAAAGTTTTCAAACGTCCTATGAGACTGGTTATACTTGACCACTGCCCTGGACTGGTGAAACAGGAGGATGTTAGGTACTGAAACTGTCCCAAATCGAGCATTCAGGCTGAAAGAAAGAAAGCAGGATGGTCATACATGTATTCTCCAAGAAAATATGCCATCAGTACCCGGATGCAGGATGCTGATTGGCCAAGAGCCATGCCAAGTACATGGGTCATTTTCATGAAAACATACATTTGGTAAGGAGAAATCCAAAATTTAATTTGTGCAGTTTGGCTACCAAAATGGAATTTTTGAAGACCCTTGTAGGCCACAAGGACTGTTTTCCTGTAAACCACTCAGCTAGAGCCACTGTACTTAACCCCCCAAAATGGCTAGAAAAGTTTCTATCCATTCTATACCTTGTTATTATCAGGTGATTGTGAAGACATAATGGAAAAGACATATTTGTAACGGTAAAGACATTGATTTCAAGTCAATTTTTTTTTAACTAACCAGTTGGGTTTTTTTTCTTAATGCAAATCAAGCTGCCTTTTGCTAGACATTCTTTTGTTGTTTTTCAAGTTCCAAGAAAATTAATAATTACGTCCCTTTAGTTTTCTCAATAACTGTGTTAGTTGGCAAAGAAATTTTTTGGTCCTTACCGTTATATTCCTTCTTTACCTTTAGGCCATCGTCACTTGATTGGTTGTTTAGCATGACCTGGATTTTTTAAATACACATGCTAGATGCTATAATTATTTATTATTAATTATTAAATTGCAAACCAATTGTATACGAAGGTGAAGAAAATGAGTAAGTTTTACTCATGAAAATGTAAATCCCTCATCTATTTTAATCATTTGCCCTCAAAATATAGATGAGGGCTGGTCATGCTAAACAACCAATCAAGTGACAATGGCCTTATGGCATTTTATAACAGTAAAGACAAGTTTGAATAACGGTAAGACAGATAATGTCAGCATGAGGCAAACTGAACTGATTAGTGGGTCTTTCATGGTTTATTTTTCTTGATACACACGTTTACATTTCTTGTGCTTTGTTTGGTAATAATCACAAATAACTTAACTGGCATACCTCACTAACGGTAAAGACAGACAATAAGTGCAACACAGACTTTTTTTTCAAATTTGTAGAAAACAAGTGCTCTGTTGCCACAAGAATGGATGGAAAATGGCTGCCCACACCCTGCAGGACCCTGGTACTTTTAATAACAAGAAAACTAAAACGTTTGTAGCCTATAATCTGTGTATTACAAACCAATTACGTGTGCAACTGGTGAATATAGGTGACGATGCACCATTATGGTTAAAGAAACATCGATTTGTTTGTTTTCATTAAAGGTTTGACTAATGTAGTTCGCGCAAGACCCACTGGCTGTAAAATGAACAAAATGTAAAGGTGTACACAATCTGATGCCAGGACAATGCGTTGACAATATTAATAAATTAATATCCTATCAATACTCCCCAATCGTAATGTCGCTATGTGGGATCTTACTGATTTCAATCAAATTTGGTGTTCAGAGCGCCCAGCTCATGAATATTTAATAGTCTTATAAAATGACATCATGGCCGCATTTTAATTACTTTACATGCAGTCGGGAGGGGGATAGGGTCATGGTGTCTGCGTTAACCCAAGGTTTACGCCAAGTTCCAGTCCATAATTCTACCCCGCATTATGGTGCTAACCTGGCGAGAGGGCGGCAACATCAGAAGATTCCCCGACAGCTTGACGTGTGTTTCGGCTGAGCCAACCAGAAAGCACCTACATGTACCATTATGTTCCCTTCAAAGCACTCCAATCTCGGGATTGGTTGAAACGTGCGTTACTGCAAGCTGGTTAGATCCTGCCAGAGACATAGCCAAATGGGGGAGCAGATAGGATTTAATTTTAATTAGATTGATGCTTTGAAGAAGAATGGGTCTGGCTGGTATTGGAAGGTTAATCATACACAGCAAGCAACCTATCATGCTGAGGTCTCATATCATTTGATATCATTTCATAAAAACACTCACACTGAAGGTTTAATTTCTTACATGTAGCTCATCGAGAGACCTCTTGAAAGGCGAAATGTTTTATTTAACTCTAAAATGCAAATTTAAGAGGGTCATGATCATTTTCAAATAAATTAGCAGCATACATACTTGCTAAAGTGTACAGCATCCACAGCCAGTACGTCGAGGTTGGGGTAGGCTCTGCCCAGAGCATTATAATGAGGAGCAGTCTGAGCACTGAACGTACACCATGGGGCATAGAACATCACCAGTACACATTCTGATGTACTCTCGTTCTTCTTGAAACTAAGTCGGTGTAACAGTTCTGTGCCATTGACAAGTTTCACAGAGGCGGTGTCATTTTCCGTCACATTTTTACCAGTACACTGGAATTTTAACCGTTTGCTAGTTTTCTCATTGTCAGCTGTTAGTGACTGGTTTTGCTGGTTTTCTATCAAATCATGAACCGTGCCGTTTTCGACTGGGCTTTCAATTTGTAGCTGCGGTACCGCTGCACTAACGGTTACAACAGGGTTATCTCCCTCTGTGGAATCTTTTCTATCACTCTGAAACTCCTGTAGCATGGGGTCGAACACACTCCTTATTAAACGTTCTAAAGAAAATAAACTACTTTCATTCTCCGCCGTTAGCTTGTCATCTATTTCTGAACTAATCAATGTGTCTTCTGGAGTTAATTCTCTTTGACTGGCTTCTTCGTTCTCATCTGTAGACTGTTTGTGACCAGCGAGTTCAGGAGGAGCTTGTGTTTGAGTTCCAGCCTCAATAGGTACATGTAACTGGACTAGTTCTTGCTGCTTAGCTTCTTCAGTATTTGCTGTTTCTGTAGTGACAGTGTCTCCTCCTCCAGCAACATTTGAAACATCTTCATCCGAATACACAGGTACTGCTGAGAAAATCCAACAGAAAGATATTAAACACAGTTGATTTATAAAAAACTCTCGAAATGAGGGGTGTTTACATGCAAAAATGCATGTAGATTTCCTTCTGTGCATGTAGAATTCAGAGAATACTAATGTATTTGATATAGAAGGGTGCACAATTCAGCTAACTGTGCATGTAAATAATTATGTTTAATTCGAGCCCTGCGGCATGTTTACAAGTGGGAAAAAAAAAGAACCTGAAAGACATTCATATCTAGACATGATAGATGACCACTTCTCTACTCAAATCCAGTGCTCTGGGTTCGGAAAAAGCAGAAGTGATAAAATTCACAACATTTGGTAGAACATTTTCTGAGCGAAGAAGACTAATTCCATACGATGCAATGCATATTTGCCATCGATAAGAAGAGGCAGTTTTTTCTGAATTTGAATTCAGGGGAGTAACTGGGAGTGCGCCCTCTTCTTAATTCCTTAACACTGCAAATCTACTCAACCTACATGACCTATAAATTTCATGAAAAGTTCTATCCCAATGAATGTCTCCTTCCAGATCTGCCACAGCCAGATATAAGCACTTCATTTTTCAAGATAATATCTCTCACACACTTGTTAATAGGTTTTACCTGCCAACATTTTGGCACCAATTGTCCACACATCAATGAAACTTATTTAGCATAGCATATTGAACATCTTGTTGATCTACGGAATAGCTTAGTCACTTTGAATAATGTAAGAAGTGCCAGATTTATTATCTCAAATTTTCGACAATTTATGAAGCCATCTTCAAGAGAAAGAAGAAATGTAATAACAGGATAGACAATCAGGTATGGGGTCGGGCAACACATTGAATAAGCGCAGCATGATGTAACCTCTCAGAATAGATGAGGGTATAGGGTCGGGCGAGGCTTAGTTTAGGAGAGAGAGGGTGCAACTCAGTGCCCCGGGGGTGGGGACATGTTCCCAAGTGTGGTGGATGAATTGGATAAGTGTAGCATGATATCAGCTCCTGGAATATATCAGGGCATGACAGGGCTTGTTTTTCCACGGGAATCCGATTCCCGTCAGCATTACTGCAAAATAATTTGCGGGAATCCAGCAGATTCCCGAAAATTTTTATCAGTCTGTATAGAAATGATAGCACTGGCTTCCCGTGGATTCCTGTGGAACTGTGTTGCGAGAATCTGACGTGAATTCTGACGAAAAACAAGGCCTGGCATGGGGTCGGACAAGGCTTAGTTTAGGAGATAGAGGGTGGGGTTTGGTACCCTGGGGTGGAGACATGCTCCTGAGAGCAGTGGATGGGTTCAATAGCCTTATCCAGGAAAGGGTTTATCTCCTTTGTACCACTAAGGCCTGCAAAATTAAGTACTCAAATCTTCAATTATTTCTACATTATTAAATTTATGATGTATGCAAGAACTATCGATTATATGTAGAAACTGTAGACAGATGTTCATCGTAATAAAATATTGTTCAAACAAATAGTCCGGAATAGTGTCTCAATCGATAATTGGAAAGAACCGCAGGGACCTTTGTTAAAAGTGAAACTGAGGTCATTACTTACAAAAAGCACATTTTTATGTCTCCGATCTTAAATAGAGGCAGTGATTCAAGGGGAGATAATGAGTCTTAGTTCCAGCTCATGTGGAAATTCATTTGCGCAAAAAAAACCCAGCTGTTTCAAATTTTAACCAGAAGAGCAATGTAATCGGACGTCCACTCCGCATTTTCCGTAACTCAGTCGCTGGAGTTATGAAATGAGTGAATCATAGAGACTGCAGAGCGGAAGTCCTATGACACTGCGCTTTGGCTAAAAGTTGAAAAAGCTTTTTGGTGTGAAGAATGAATTTCTTTCCTCAAGGAAAGTTTTCTTTAGGTATTGAAAGCATCTACATTCTGGTGGTTGGTCCATTTGGGAAGTAATAAATGGTGGCATTTGGAGATTAAGGTGGGCACCTTAATTTTTGATAAGCTTTTGAATCAACCTTGTTGAGCCATTCTTCTCCAAACTTTACCAGTTTTCTATGGACGACAGGTTAAGGTAGAAAATTAAAAACCGTAGTAGGCTTGACATCCATGGCAATGACTTTATTTCAGTCAAGATGAGAGAATTTTGTTGAAATTATTTATTAATTTTTACAAATTTTTTTTATATATTAAATAGGCCTAGGACTATGTAGGCATCTGCCATCCAATATACTACAGGCCAGACATGTGTGGCATTTTGAGATTACATGATTAGCAGTTCACTGTTCAGAGAGTAGTCTTGTATTTTACCTCTAAATTGATATGAATGTAATGTTTGAGTGCTATTTTAGTAAATCGGTACCATTCGTATGTATTCATTGATGAGCACAGAAGTCACTGACGCGTGCACCAGTGCCAGATCTGATGACGGACAGTCATCAAGACAGTCATACCCTGAAGTGGATCATATCAAGCACAGGACGTCAACTGTCCCTGTCATACACTGATGGTGTGAATGAAACATACCTAGAACCAACAAAAATGATAACGTGATAAATTTAGCCATGAACAACGTGCACTTCTCCACTTTCCTCGCCATTTTTGACACTGTCACGTGCTTTCTTTCATATGAATTATGATCTATGTTCCTATTGGTCCAAATATCTCAGTTGACCATAACAACCAATCAATGAAGGCGTTACGGAATGTTGGCTGGTCTCGTCGGTAACGCGACCATTGAAGATTTCAGGTGCGTGAAAATAGAGGCGTGGATAAACGTGGAGACGAAGGCGTTTTTGGGTGAAGAGGTTTTACCCCCAAAAATTACTATGGCAGTAATCATGGATAAGGAATTTGGCATCACCATGACTGATGTAAACTATTCTGTTGTCTTCGATTTCGAAAAAGAATTCAGTGAACCGACTTTTACCAAATACATGAACGATAACTGGACGGACAGTTTCGTTTATGCAGCGATTTACGTCTTGCTGATATTTGGTGGCAAACACTTCATGCACCACCGGCCGCGTTATGAATTGAGACCGGCGTTAGCCGTGTGGAGTGGCACCCTGGCTTTGTTTAGCATAGCAGGGGCTGTCCGAACTCTGCCCGAGATTATAGCCTCCGTGAGAAATCACAGCCTTCAATATTCGGTTTGTGTGCCCACTTATTTCATCCAAGAAGTGACCAAATTCTGGGCCTGTTTGTTCGTTCTGTCCAAAGTGCTGGAGCTGGGTGACACTATATTTATTGTGTTGAGAAAGCAACATTTGATATTCCTTCACTGGTACCATCATATTACTGTGCTGATATATGTGTGGTACAGTTACCCCGACCATACCGCCCCTGGGCGCTGGTTCATGGTGATGAACTATGTGATCCACTCGTTTATGTACACTTATTACACTCTACGTGCGCTTAAATTTAGGGTTCCATCATGGGTTAACATAGTGATCACTACGATGCAAATTATGCAGATGTCTGTGGGTGTTGCCATCAATATCTGGATCTACCAAATCAAAAGCCGCGGAGAATACTGTCAAACGACTTACAGGAATGTACGATTGTCCTCGTTAATGTATTTCAGTTATTTTGTACTATTTGCACAATTTTTCTATGCTGCATATGTGAAGAAGCAGAAAGGTAGAGAGAGGAAGGGTGAGTAGAGCAAGAAGGGAGCGGTCCATTTGCTCAAACTGTCAGTACAGTAGTGTGCAGAACTAACTAACAAATGGTGGACAGATTCAAATTCATCTTATAGAACAAAACAGCAATGATACCTAAACTTTAAAGACTTTAAACTCAACTGTTTGAGACTCAAATTTGGATGATTTCTCATACCTGGTCTTCAAAGCCATCAAGCCAGAGACCGACTAGAACATTTCCATGAACAAATCCCATCTAGAGAGACAAGATTGCGTGAAGAACAACCGGAGATGACGCTGTCACTCAGTCTGTCCATGTTCGAACAACCGGTGATGCCACCGTCCCTCAACCCAGAGTGTTCAAACAACTGGTGATATGTCCAAACAGATCAGTTACTATTCAGGCACTATCGTTTTATATAGATAGTATTGAATGAAGATTTTCAGGAACCATATGTCAGGGATTTATAATGATTCCACATCTGTGTATCTCAGGAGTTAATTTTTATGCAGTGATTTGTTTGTAGAGCCAGCTAATTGCTTTTGTTATAATATATTGGCTGTGCTAGGTTGACAGCTATTCACTTTTCTTGTCAATTCATGTAAACCCCCATGTTGTGTCCATCATGTCATTTCCTTGTATAAATTGGTACTGACCAAATAATATTTAGCCTAATGACCTGCTGAGTTTAAACCACTTGAAAATACCACTGAGATAACAAGTCAACACTGGGTCTTTGCCCGCTGCCCATTGATTGTTATCAGTCCGTTTATCACAAAATTGTGACTGGCCAGGTGGCAATGTACAACTGTACCTGTACTTCGATATACTGGTTTCCACATGCACTGTAATAGTGTAAGTTAATTCACTGTATGACCTGGTTGATGATTATTGTGCAAGCCATATATTATGCCATAAGCTGCAGTTTTAGCACAATTGAATACAAGTAATAAGTTTATCAGAATATTACAGTGAATTAAAGGGCTGGAGTCCCATTGTTACTTTTATACACACTACCTTATATGATACTTCATAGTGCTTAAATCTATGACCTGTAGGAACAAGTTTTACAAATGGATTTTATTTTTCATACTTCATGTTTTTGGAATCATCTATTTAATTACATTCACTTTAATGAAAAATAATATTTAAAAGAGTTTATTTTTTTATTGCATTATGAGCTAATATTTGATGGTTTAAAGTTAAGCTTCACTTGTATCATTACAGATATTTATCATTTTAAATTCTATTGCTAGTTATTAGTATCCTTGAATTACGAGTCCTATTCACAGATCACTAATCTGCATGTCAATCTTCTTGAGTTTAGGGCAGGAGTTCCTTGATAGGAATGGCATATGCCGGTGATCCAAATGGATTGGGATACAGCAAACACAGTGTAGTGTTCTAATCGTCATGGAGAGGAGTTCCATTTGGAATGGCATATGCCATTCTCGAGTCTGTGCTATTGTATGACCTGTCATATTTCATCCATTCGAAAAAGGATGCCAGGGATTTCCTAGGAGATCCGACTTGGCACACCATACCATTCCATTTGGAATGCCCTAAGCCAGTTCGTAGCAGCTCCCTAAAATCGATCATGTTTTTTGTTCATTTTCCAGTATGCATTTATCCAATCGGATTAAAAATTGATCGAACTGCTTCTCTTGAGAAATGGTTTCTGGATGTGTCTTTAATCAGATTGACATTTATCAAGGAATCTTTACATCTTGCTGGTTTTGGTTTTTGTTTTTTTGTTTTTGTTTTTTCTTTTTTTTAGCCCTTTACGGAATACCGGTATTGTATTTAATAAATGTTTTAATATATTTGAAATGAGTAGACTATGCTAACAGGACAGTAAAGCTTGTGTTTGAATATGTGGTTTATTTATTTGTCTGTACCCTGTATCCAGGTAATGCCAAGAGGGCTGAGCCCGATGTAAATACATTGTACCTTAGCTTTTACTAAGTGGGCTTGAAGGTTCTACTTATTCATATATTATTAAGCTTTTGAATGCCTGGAACTCCGCCATATATGCTTGTTCATGCTTAGGGACCATCCAAAGAGTATGCATGCACTCTACATTGTTAGGAACGTTAAAGGTTGAAATGTATGAACTGTGTATCTCATGATATGGTACAGCCTCATCCATGGTATGCTGTTATGTATGTACAATACAGTCTCACCCCATGGTATGCTGGTTATATATGTATGATATAATACTTCCTCACCCATGGTATACTGGTTCTAATGTATGTACAATACAGTAGAGCCTCATCCATGGTGTACTGGTTATGTATGTACAATTCAAGGCAAGTCAAAAAAAAAATGTCCACCTGTGGTTTTGTTAATTTATTCATCTGAAGATATAATTTATTGTGTATATGAATATAACACAACTAAGGGTAATCCGTCTCTGTGCTATATCCACTCATTGCATGTTTTATTTATGGACAAAAATACAGATAATCTGTATATACCAGTGATGCTCATGGATATAAAGTGCATTCTCTACATAATGTGGAAATGCATGAAAACTTACACAGGAATGAGAAACTTCACATGTTTAGCTGTTTTCATGTATCTCTGTTGCAGTTTCTCTCTGAGAGATATTACTTGGCATTGGAAAAATGTACAACAGAAATATCTGAAAATGATAAACGGTGAAGAGTCCCATTCCTGTTTCTTCTTCAACTGCTGTGTTCACGCACGAGTGCCATTGGTGTATATAATACATTATTACCCCACAAGCAAATTTGTATTCAATATCTGGAATGTGATTGGTTAAAAGGTCGGGTCGTATAAACCCATACTCGGGGTATATAGAAAACAACTCACGTGCGATTGGAAACGACGCTCTCGCTTCGAAAGTTCAGCTGACCATATCTCAATATTTATGGAATAACTTTCGCTCACTCGTCAAAATTTAATGGAATAAAGTCCTACTGCATTATTTTTGCTGAAGTTTCCCACACATAACTCACCAAAAGGTGCCATTTGTTAAAAAAATAAAAGTCGATTTCCGAACGAAAGCAGATCGAATGGATTGTGTGTGGCGTGCCTTTCTCACAGTGCCGTAGCAAAATGCGGACAGTTTCGTAACCGAAATGGCCCGTTGGATTTGTACGTTGTACCGTTGGTCATAAGTGATAGGCCTTTTTCAGTATTTTACTATAAGATAAAAAGGCTTGAGGGGTAATAAATTTGTTATTCAGGTTTTCCCCTGGGTGTATGGAAAGTTACGACCCTCCCTGAAACTCATACACCCTGAGGCGTCCGTTAAACCTGAATAACTAATAATATATGTATATTTTTTTCCATGAATAAAACATACCATGGTTGAATATAGTGAAGAGATGAAGTACCCTTCCATGTGTTATATTCATATTCACAGTAAATTGTGACTTCATATGAATAAATGAACAAAACCACAGGTGGACATTTTTTTAGCTCATGATATGCTAGTATGCATGTACAATACAGTACAGCCTCATCCATGATATGTACAATACAGTATAGTCTTAACCATGGTACATGTATATTGGTTATCTATGTACAACCCATACAGCCGCATCCATGATATGCTGGTTATGTACAGTACAGTATAGTCTCACCCATGGTATGCTGGTTATGTATGTACAATACAGTACACCTTCATCCATGGTATGCCAGTTTTGTATGCACAGTACAGTACAGCCTCATCCATTGTATGCTCATAATATATACATGTACAATACACTGCAGTCTCACCCGTGATATGCTGGTTATGTATGTACAATACAGTCTCGCCCATGATATGCTGGTTATGTATGTACAGTGCAGTCCCTACTTAGTATGCTAGTTACAATACAGTCTCCTCCATGGTATGCTTGTTATGTATGTACAATACAGTACAGTTTTGTCCATTTTATACTAGTTTTGCTTGAAGGATCTGCAGCTGGAAATTTCTGAAAACTATCCCCTACAGATCTTTTGAGAAGGATACATGTAAATATACTGTCCTACAATCATCCTTGTTAAGTTGCTTTAGGGTACCTTATATTGGGTAAAATGATCAAGCTGGGAAAAAGGGCCGATTTTTTTAAGAAACCTGAATTACAGGTCTTTCTCATTTTAATACCGAAGCATGAGATTTTAATGTTTAAATGTACATAGTGTCATGACTTAATGTCAGCCTGACTGGGTAACATACTGGTATGTCAGAGCGAATCACATGTTATTTTAATGTTTTTATTTCAACATATCAAAATACTCCATACAGGCAGCATTTGCTGGTCTCTTATTCTCACTGATACAGTACCACAAATATTACCATCCATCTGCCATAGTTATAGTATATAAAACCAAATAATTAACACATGATTTTAACACATTTCAAAAGCTACCATGACAACAATTCCAACTGTGATAGTTGTTTAGCAGATTCCATCATGTTACATTTATATGCACCCAATCATGTACTTTACAGTTCATTCAAAAAATGGCTACTGTATATTTATGGTGATGGGTGTATTATACCATTGGTTAATGTGAAAAGTTGAAACATTTGGTGTAAAGGTGATACTGTTGCTGGTAGGGTAATGCAGCAAAGCATGTGGGATTCATAAGTAATTAGCTACTCTGTGACTATCATTATCATTTTAGATTTTTTTCTGGGAATTTTAGCAGTTCCAAAACAAAATGTCATACATATTTCTGGTATTAGTCCACTGAATACCTCCCCATAATGAATAGAAGCAAAGCCCTCCTCAATTTGGAGAGCTGAGAAGGAAATACTTCATTCTTAGAGAAAATTTTAATAGCTGCATGACTTAAAAAGACCTGGTTTAAAAGTGCAGCTTGATAGTGACTAAGTCTCTTGTGTCATATTTTTGGATTATCAAGGATAGTTTACTATTATTTGAGGATATGCGAGAAGATTGGTAAAACTACCTGTATACATATTGTCTCAACTCTGAAAGAGGCTAAATTGATAGAATTTTTCACACTATTGTAAACAATACTGCCTGTGACTGGCTTCAGTCCTTGGCATTGTGTGAACTGTAATAGTACTAGCATGACCTTAACAGCAGGATATTGTACAATCTAGGTAAACCAAGATGGTAAATCGGGGGAATACCATCTAGACGTAAAGCTATGAAAACTTCATGCGAAATGTTCATCGATATTCTGTGAGATACTATAATACGCCAATTTCTGACTTTTCTCTCTGACAATGATTGATGTTTACTTCACGGAGATTAACATCTTCGCATGGCACAATCTTTTGATATTTTCTACCCCCTAACAAAGCCAGATTTTTCGGCGGGAGTAAACTCTTTAATCTTCACGGGTTACCACACACAATGTCTGGGAATTATTTCATATTTGGATCCTGTTTGGATAATGTTTATATATTATTCCACATGCTACCGTGTGTAATTACTGTGGGCGCGATTTCAACAAGCTAGCCACCTGATTGGCTAACAAATGTAGTTTCAATTTCACATGGGATTGCCATATCATCATGGGGTACATATAGGAGTTTGTATCTGTTCTTGGATATATAGTACATATAATACATTGTAGGTGCATGTATGATGGTATTTCTAATAGCTGATGTTGAAAGATAATCCTTTGTGCATTATATTCACATGATCACAAAAAAACTAACACGTTAATGGAATGATAATGTAATCAATTGACCTTAATTCTATGCAATTACATGTAATATATATATGTAATATAATATATATCACACAATTGAACTATGCCCATTCTCTGTATCTCTTCACTATTAGAAGTAGGCTTTACAGAATAAATATAATATTGTTTTTAACAAAAATAGCACACATGCCTCTATGTTTACAGACTCTTGTCTATTTTTTTCGAAAACCTTTTGAATATTGTAGCAGTTTACTCGGACATGAAGCTCAAAATGATGACATATTTCTATAGACCCTGTCTCTAACCGGCACATATTGACTGCCAGCTGGTGCTGACTCAGCCGACCTGCACTAATCGTGAAGGCCCTGTCAACTAGCATTGCTGATTGAAGAGACTATCCATTCAGCACCCGAATCACGGAACGTCAATTGATTGACCACTGCCTCTCTTCCAAAACAACCAACCAAGCAGCGATCATCTGTGCACTATAACCAATTTTCTGACTATCAACGTTGAAGTCACTCTGCGAAGCCATGGAGCTCTATCAAATATAAAAAATAACCCCGAATCTTGGTAATTCTAGTCTCTTGGTCACCATGATTCTTGTCTTTTCTCCTGAAAGCGCCAGAATTGACCATTTAGAAACGTGAACTGATGCAAGATCATGTGCTCCTTATAGTAGATTATTGATCTCTACCTAAAGAACCAAAAAGCCTGCAGTTAATTGCAGTTTGCCTGACGCATTTTTACTCCAAACCTGGGCACAACTGATGCGCAATAAATTCTATTTTATGATTAATAATGTATGGTAAAGTACACGCATTGAAGATGATGTTCGAATATTACCAATTGTCCGGCTTTGATATATTTGTGTTGGCTTGTTTGGAGCCATGTTCCCGGATCAGGTTTTAGGTCTATGTTCAACGGGGGTGTCCCATCTTCCCGTGAACATGGTATATAACCAGTCTATTTTAGTCCTTGTGAGTGTTCTATATACCTTCGAAACTTGGTTTGTGGTCGTATTCAAACTTATTCATAGCAAGCCGTCAACTTAACCTTTAGCAAACTAAACGTTAAATCTAGGATCAGATTACATGAACTGAACTTATATTGGATGTCGCGTGTGCATGTGGCCAGAACAGCGACCGTCACCTCCCCACAGCCCATGATCCGTTTCAATTGCTCACTCCACTTGGGCCTATGCCCCAGTGAAGTGGAGTGGGAAACTTTTCACAGAAAGGTTATAAATGTACAACATTCTTCAGCTCTAGTGAACAGAGGACCATAAATAGCTCATATTGAATGTTCGAACTGAACGTGTGTGACTGTCAGCAATTTTACTTCCTCCTATTTGTACATTTTCTTTGTGGGACTCGTACCGGTACACTTCAGGAAATGAGAAGCTGAAATTTAACATTTTAGTGTTTATTTTTTACACCTTGTTTGTGGCTTGGTATTTGCAGACTTCGTTCTTTGTGTACTGTTGTGACGCTTTTTTGTTCAGAAGGAACTGGGCTGGTATTCTGACCGAATTACTAGTACCGTAACAGAAATATGTATACACATATTCATTTCTGAGCATTTAAACATAGGAATGCATTGAAATCCTCATGTGAATCTAACTGCAAACCCATTTCCCTCATCACCATGTTCAACTCCTTAATAATCATTAACATGTCGCCAGTAACATGGTTGCGTACACCGTTTTCCATTTGTTGCGGTCTCCAGACACAGTAAATTACAAGCATCTGGTCCGTCATTCGGACAATCAAACTGTGAGAAAGGCTCCCCGAACCAAGCACCATCAAGTGGACCCACCTCAGGGAGCTTCTTGAAATTAGGGCACTATAGGAACTAGCATAAGGCATTGCAAACAGTGTGACTTGGTGCGCCGAGTTGGAACTCCTAGGAACTCCCTGGCATCCATTTTCGAACTCACCAAAGGAAGAATGGCATCTGGCTTGCCATGAATAGCACAGAGAGAATGGCGTATGCCATTCCAATTGGAACTCCTATCCATGCTGACCAGAACACTACACTGGGCACAGTGTATCCAATTTGAATAACCGGCATATGCCATGCCCTAATTTCAAGAAGCTTCCTTAAACCGTTTCTCGTTGTTTGTTAACAGAAGTGCTAATGCCGTGAACGATTATTTCTAATTTCTGTTTATCCATGCAGCTGTGCGAATATCCCCAGTCCATTACCTGATTTGAAGAGTAGAGATGGTCCTAGACACTTTCATGACTTATGCCTTGATGGTATTGTATAGATTTTATACGTTTGTATTTAATTTTACACCAACTTGTATAGATATCTTGTTTATCCAATTTAAACTCGTTATTCTGTCTTCAAGACGTCTCAGAAATCATGAAATTTCAAGTGGAAATCCAGAAGCTGGATAAAATGCGCCTTTTCAACATTTTTATGGATAACAACGTTTGAAAGAAGCGCTTCTCAAATATATTAGAAACGTTACCGTAATACCATCAGAAATCATGTCGAACACTGCATGGGGGCATGAAAATTGTCCACGGAAATCGACAAGTCGGTATTGTAATATTTACGGAGGACGGATTAGGCTGATCACGCCTTATTAGACCAGTGGCTTTGTAAAAGTTGGGAACTAACTTTATTTAACTGGATTACAAGTTCTCACACTATTGAATAATCAAGCGACGTTATGTGGAAGGATATCCGATTTTTCTAGCATTTAGCGGAAGAATATATCCGCATTTTGTAACATTTCGTGGAAGGATATAGCCGCATTTTCTAGGGCACAGACTGTACCGATTTTTAGTCTTTTTCGGTAGACAAGCACATAGGAATTGGAATTGTTACTCACCAGATAACTGCCATACTATGAAAGGGTGATTGTGTGATGTGTTTACTGAATCATAAAGTGGTGTAATTTTAGTAAATTTAGTGTAATGCACTTCACGTATTATGCATATACATGAGATGTAATTTTTGTCATGTGTTCTTTCACGAGATTTGGATACTGACTATGTTTTGTTACTATGCGCCAGTATATGTCTTAATATTGCAATGAATATATGGTTTTCAGATATCTATCATTTCCTCGTTAATTCACAGATGTATATTCAGTGGGTATATATTTATATATGATCATGTTCTATTTTAACGAGTTTTTTAATTATTATTGTGGAATATGTGAGCATAATATCTAAACACACTATAAACATTTTAGACTGTTTTTAGTATCCCTGGCCGTTTTTGACTGAGCTGTTCCACATTCACATTTTAACTGCACAGATACTATCTCTTGTCACATATACATGTTTCGGTGTTGAAGTTCATGCTTATTCGCCCCATGTTATAGCTTCGTTTTAAGATTCCCGAACGCCCAAAGAGTGCAATCGGATGGACTAGTCGACACATTACGAACGATAATCTAACCAGACACCTTTACAGGTGAAGAGGTTTGTCATGTGAATCGTTGATGTCATCTCCTCCGTATCATTGTACAGTATAGTGGGCTATGTATAACGGCTTTGTGGTGTGCTCGTCAGTGCTGTATTTTTAATGGACCCCTCTGGCGCTCATTATGTTTAATCACAAAATCATTTATACATTGTATATTGATTACCTAAAACTGGAGGACATCTTGTTCAGTTTCGAGGTGGTTAATGAGAATGCGCTTTAGAAAAAACACGCAATGAATTAGATTCCTATTAATTTTGAGTGAATCTTGTGAAGTCGTATATTTATCTTAAAATATATAGTTAGGTTAATTTTATTGTAAGAAATTGTGAAATATACCGGTGGATGTTTCCCTCAATTCCTACTTGATTTGTAGATTTGTATATAATCATGATTATTGAACGATAATGATATTCATCTAGACTTGCATATGTAAAGCGGCTCTGACCTTGAAGAAAACTGGCCATCTTTCACCTGTTTACCTTAAATAAAGATGATCATGAGCTTTATTGATGCTTGCCTTCAGCGTTTGTGTCTGATAGAACACGGTTGACATATCAGTGAAAACCTTGAGTTTAAACTTCATGGCTCAAACGGCATGGAGCATGGACCTCTCTTTTACAAATAACGTCCCCACACATGATCTCTGGTGACTTTTCTCAAAATAAAATATTCCTATCACAGAATTATTATTCAGTGATTATTTCACGGCCGAAAGCAGAATGGTGTGTCAGAATGTGTTGTGACTATTGACCGGGGAACATCGTACCTCGACGGATATCTAACTTGGTTTGGAGACCAGTTTGTTCCTTGTGGCGTTGAATGAAATTAGGAAGCTAAATATTCGTTTATACTCCAACTCCATGTAGCAAATGATAGTATATGGCAGTATTGCAGGCGTGCTGCTTATCTCCGAGTCTCGGCGATAGTAGTCGAAATCAAACCTTCGAGCTTTTATCATATAGACAGGGATGTGTATTCCTTCTGGCACATCAGCAGTTTAAGTAGTGTAAAAACGAGAGTTCTACATAACGTGTGCAAAGGAGGAATGACGTCATTAGAAGATATTTTTTAATATCCTTTAGAAACTGATCATATAATTTTCAGCATTAGAATCTGTGCTATACTAAAACAGTGTAATCCTAAAATATTGAAAATACAGTGACGTCATTACGCTACCAGTGAATCAGAGCACCGCCAGCGCGCTGCAAGAACAGTCGCCTTAGAGCTACAAAACCTCCCACCAGATAAAGGTATCGGTTCTGACAAACTTCAATCGTACAATAAGATGTTTCACTTGACCTGCAACGTGTCTGCTGAGGTATTTAGCGAAAAGGAGTCTGCCCTGTTGCGTATCACTAACCATTGCGATGTACGAGTCTCTGCCGCTGTGGAATCTATAATGCTGACGACAAAAGCACGGGATAATATGAAATTTCACGCATCGACCATAGACCTCTTTATAGCCAGCAACACCTGGGGGAGTACAGTTGGAGAATAATCTTCACCTGAGTCATAGTTTTTCGACGGAGAAAAAATATCCATCTCCGTTTTTGGAGTAAAAATGAGTTGAATCATAAGCGTATCTAACTCACCAAAAACGGATTCACACTGGAAAGAGCTTCAACTCAAAATTAAGAACATCGACATTGCGTTGAAGAAAGTGATCAATAGCATGGATGACTGTGTGTAAATTGCAAACAGTGGAGCAGAGCAAACCCTGGATGAACCTAGAGCAACCACAATAAAAGCACTTCTGCTATGCAACTCTTCTAATGTCTGTCATCAACATGCTGATTAAAACAAATTCTATGAGATGTGAAGTGGATCCGAACCAGCGAAATCACCCCCTGTACGATGATGAAATGGGAGGAACGTGTATACAGGCACACAGAAAAAGCTATCGCTCTTTTGAATGAGAATAACCTAGTCAATTACTTTCAGCAACGTATGGACAGGAAAGAAGATATCCACGCAATTTACACCTGTAAATATGATCGTAGGGAATGGCGAGAATCTGTATGAAAATGGCAGAATGGAAAAACGAACTATATGAGGTGTTGAAGGCGAAACAATTTACAGATTACACTGAATTTTACTAAGATTATTTCTAATATTACGGTATCTAAGAATGATCGTCTAGTTAGTCTATACCAAACATGCACTCCATTATATTACACGAATAAAACAAAACAAAAAATACTTACGCAATTATTCAGAGCTTTGTTAAATCCTTCTTCTGCCACATATTTGTTCGAAAAGGGTTCTTTACATAGACAGAGGGCTCTATATAGAACCCTTTATACATCAAAGCCCCTTGGTGGTTCAATATAGAACCCTTTTGAGAAAAAAAGGTTCGATACAGAACCTTTTGGAGAAAAGGTTTCTTTTGGAAACTGGCGAGCAAATAAAGACTTAAATTGCGCGAAATCAAAGCTGTCAGTGAGTGACCTCCAGTGGGCCGCCATTTCTAACCAACTCCTGTCCGAGTATGTACAGTTACAGATGTGAATTCTTGTGAGGCGGCTAGTATAAAATACCTAATCGAAGGTATGTAATGAATATGGAAGATCTAGCCGCGAAAGTCATTCTAAAATTATCGATAGTGCTTCATTTAATGACTTACCTCTGAATTCATGTTGCACTGTATACATGTATACGATGGGTCATCTATCCAGAAAATGGGCGATATGGTGCTCATATGAAGAGTGACAATCAAAGCGTGACTGAGATACATCATTCTCTAGATGACGACTTTACAATGAATATTATAAGTTAAGAATACTGATCAGCAATACGGATTTGATATTTTTGGAAAATCATCATATCTTGCCGGCATCAATGAAAACTTGACCGCTTCTCTCTTGCAGGAAACTAGCCTATGTTTTTACCTGCGGCACGCAGGTCTACGGGAGGCTCGCGTTGTTGTTGTTGTTGTTGTTCTTCTTCTTCTTGTTGTGACTTTTTGAAATACGCATGCGTTAAGAGAGTGTTATCTCTGCCACATTTTTCTTCTCAACCTCTGATCTCACATGACAACCCTGTCTTCAGGCACGTTTGAATTCATTTGCAACTATATTCGGTGGAATGAATTATTGCTTCGTTGATTTGTGTTCAGACTTCAATTCTCCTACGTCAGTCGGTTAAAAGCTGTCGATCGACACATCATCATTGGCTTCACATATTACTATTTTCACTGAACAGTATGTACATGTACGTACACTTTGAGATCCTTGAATTGCTTATATACCAAGGAAGATGAGCCGCAGCCTTGTCAGTGGTTCAGCTAATTTGCATACAGTCATAGGCGACTGACTTCCCGTAGATCAGATCTCCGCATGACACACGGAATCTACGCGTAAACTACGCGTAAAATACGTGTAGTTGATTTCCGCATTGGCTCCGTATCGGCTATACGGATTTATGCGGAGTATTGGGACCATTCAACACGGAATCTACGTGTAGAAAACTCCGAATGACACGGAGGAAGACGGAGGAACACGGAAACTGAGAAATGACTGAAATATGCATATTGACACGGAGAAAACTCCGAATGACGCGAAGTCACACTTAAATCTTTCTTATGAAAACCTCACAAATGCAAGTAATATCACAAACACAAGTTAATTTGTTAGGTATTTGAATGTGAAGAACAAGACAAGAAGCTGATATGAATTATATTTAATTTTGTATTTTATTGTGAAGGATTGAAATGCCACTAAATAAACTTGAGTGGCATAATGGAATCAGCATGGTGTTGTATATTTTCGTACCTGTTATCCAGAGTCTTAAACATGAGACGGTATGTAAATACTTACGGGTGTGGGGGTTTTCCAAATTTATTCCACTGGCTCTGGCAATATAATCAATTAGATCCGAAGAAACTCCAATGCCGAATAGGAGCAAACTCTTTGCTTACAAGTCAGACTATCAATTTCTTTAAATTATGAATTTATAGTTAGCACACTTTAGCATGTTCAGTGACATAACCAGTTGTCTTGATTTTATAAAAAAAAAACCTCATCTATGCATCCAATAATATTTCGACAACACTCAGTTCACTGAAAGGATTGATGTTTTTTTTCCGGTAACTTCCAGCAGCGCTCCATCTTTGAAAGGATTGACAGAATGTCTTGTGTCACAACTCCAACCTGGGGTGTCCAGTATGCCTCTTCATGCTGTTCCCAAAATTCCCCAATATCAGTTCCATGATCAGTACACCGATATAGGTCCACCTGAAAATAAAATGCAAACAAATAAAATAAAATATCAAATAAATATTAATATTCTGACCTTTTTGCCCATATTTCGGATATAAATTTTCACACAAGTGAATCTTTTGAATGTCAAACTAGCAATTTATTCTAGATTTAAATGAATAGTTATCAAGGATCACAATTTTGCTTTGTTGAATTTCTTGGTGTCCTCGTTTGAGCAGAATATGTTGTCATGGTTGTGGAAATGTTCAGGAACGAACGAGCATGTTGGTGGTGGTTTTTCAACTTACCAAACACACAGTAACTTTGTTGTTGTTAAGAAGTACGATAACATGAAAGCAACCGCGGAACATCATTCATGAACAATTGAAATTGCACGCATATTAATCTTACCAATTCTTGTTGTTGTTGTTGTCGTCGGTAGCACATCCAGGCTTTTGGGTAAATTCTGACATGATTCACACGTCATCATCACATGGCAGTAGAGGGTTGCCCAAACGTTTGTCAGACTACCAAGTGTATAATTAAAAACAACCATCTATTACATACCGGTAGATTCTTGAAGAACCACTGTGTGTCCACAAGAACAGTGAACAGCCGCCAACAAATTTTGAAACCGCGAAATTTGGCGCTATTCTGCAGCACGAGATCACGTGGAGCAGGGAAGTCAGTCGATTGGCTGATGAACGTCGGCATGATTTCAGCAACAACAACAACATGACTTCAATCAATGCCGAAATGAACACACAGCTACACTCAATAAGTGGTAGTTAATCACACATTGGGCAAGAAGCTTAAGCGAGATCAGGGCTCGTTAATTAGCTAGCCGTACGTCTTGGAAGATCGAGCAACCAAAACTTGGAGGCAGTGCCCTCACATGATCAGGCAAGCAAAATTTTCGTCAATTGTTGTTCTTCGAAATTATAGCAGAACCTTTAATGACATTATTATTAAAAGATCACCTACGTCGTTGATATAGTTTAAATACATTACTAGTTTCCATTTCTGACCTCTTCTACCAACAAATTTCAAGTAATTTATTGGAAGTTCAGATGTTGTTCATTGTCAAAGACATCGCCTGATCGCGATCATGCATCATGTTGCAACATCAACAACAACAACACCCACAAACTACGTGACATGGGCGCCACCTTTGTCCTTTGCTTTAGAAACTGGATAGTTTGGCTATATATATCTTATTCCGATTTAAAGGACTTTGTTTCATAGAAGAACAAAGGCGATGTGATTGAGGTTTAGTGTAATAGTTTTATTAGTTTGATTTATTTAGAGTTTGCCTTTCTAAAAAATAAAAATAAATAAATAAATCACTCAATTATTTTTTTTTTTTTTTTTTTTTAAATCTCCCCAGAAAGGTGCTCTCCTATATGTAGCATCATCCAAACGCATGGCACGATCATACGTAGAAACTTCTGCTCGTAGTGTTAAGTGAAACGTGAAATGCCCTTAGCAAGCTAAGATGATATGTAGTACATTATCTTACATTGCTATGTCCAATACGGCCTTGACCTGTGTAAATGTATAGACCGTTTCATACCGAAAATAGCCGAAAGACATGACAACGTGAAAAGCTGTCAACGAAAACTCCCGATTGCACGCTGGATTCGACCAATGAAATAACCAGTTGCTGGTGGGCTGTAAAAAATGCTGCGACCTCTGCCTGGAGATCACAACCAGAAATGACACTATTTCTTGAAATTATTGCCGATAAAAGATCATAAATTAAAACAAAAAATACACTGACGGTTGCAGACTTATGGCAGCTTGGAACACAGACGCTTTATTACAAAAGAAAATGTTTTTCAATTCAAAGATCATTCGTTGTAATTATTTGCTACATACCTCTGTTATGGCAGAGACAAATCTGCACACAGAAAACGATGAGGTGAGCCGACTTGTCAACCCACCAGCATGTTTTTGCGCCACGTGACTTGCTTCTCCGAATCAGGGGTCAAAATAGGCCCCAACCACTTTCAGGACATTTGTAAAAATTGTCCTGCATCCAATTAATATATATGTAAATTATCTAAAAAACTACAGGACATGACAATTTTTTGCCGGACATGTCCTGCAAATAGATAGTAATTTCTAGCCCTGCGAATGGACGCGAAATTTACCGAATCCGTGGTGAAAAGGTCTATATCCTATTATTGAAAAATAATCTAAGTACAATCCGTGTCAAAAATAATCAAGTCCAATCCGTGTCAAAAATAATCAAAGTCCACAAACTCCGTGTCCTTCCGTGTCAACACGGAGAAAACTCCGTGTGGATATATTCAGCTGACAAGGAAATTTTGCAGTTCCGTGTTGTTCCGTGTAAATTCCGTGTAGATCCGTGTGAATGCGGAGATTTGAGCTACGGGTTAGTAAGTAGAAAAATAAGTTCACTACTTCTAGTAATCATTTTATCTACCCAATCTAGATAATTCACAAATTGGTGAAGAAGTAGATAACTGGTTCTAAATACAGAAATGACTATTTAGTATTTAATGAGTTAGACAATCCTGTGAGCGAACAATACATCATAGTTGTGCAGTTATATTGTGCACTTTCGGTTACACGCATGAAATTTGGCGCATAGCTATTTTGAATGATCCTCTTTCGGAACACCCTATCCTCATTCTCGCAAGTCAGGGCCTTGCTTCGCTGGTATTGATGTTCCCGTCCTCTTCGGCACTCTTCGCCTTTTAGATTAGCAAAAATCACTCCCGTACATTCAATACTTATGTGTACAATGGGCAGAAACATATTGCATTTGACATCATTCTCTCAAGTCAGAGCCCATTTCTGCTAGAATTTATTGGTTCTACACTTCACAATTTACGTTACTTTGTCAATCAGTTTTACGAATGGAATCACGTCATATATTAGTAGATACTGACGAGTGATCTATTTGACCTCGTTGTCAAAAGCTAGGGCCTCGATTCCCTGGAGGGTTTTTTTAGTTGGATTTTGATACTTGAATATCTTTCATATTGACTTTAACTTGGCAGTCATTTTCGTGAATGCAATAATTCGAGAATTCGACATCATTCTCTTATATACAGACCTTGTTTGGTGAACTAACTCTGAAATTTCGCATTTAAATCACCTTCGGAATGACTTAGTGACAAACATATTCGCGAATTGAGTATAGGGAGATATCCATAGATACTGACTAGAAATGTTTCTTATTAGCAGAATTTGATTTAAAAAAAAAGAAATTAATAAAATTAGCAACCTTCGAAAAGGATTGGCCGAACATGTCAGATGAGATGATATTTTCTAAGAATGAAATAGTTAATCATTTATATAGAAGGAGCAAACCATGTCTTGGTATTGACTTGCTGCATGGAAAAGAGTGTCAAGGTATTTAGTTTGCAGATGATAACACACGTAATACAGAAACTTAATTAATTATTTTAATTGAATATCAAGACTGTCACAGGTCTCAGTTTGAATAGTAAAAAATGTCATTATGCCTCTTGTACAGTTCGATAAAGCCTTCAACCCCATTCCGTAGTTCAACAGATCAAAGTGATAGACCTGATACTAAATTCATTGAAAATTAACTTTGAAGGAAATATAAATTTTCCGTTTTGCTCGGCAAAGTAAGCGAGAAGGGAGACTGAAGAGCGTATATTTTCGCGCTATGACTAAATCCTTGAACTTTATTTGGATTTCCGAATATTTGAAAGCCTTTTTGATCTGCATAAATCAACGGCTTGAACCGAATGTTTTGAAACTTGGCATACACGATACTTGTACCAAGACATCGCCAAAGCGATCATTGTGAGTTCGTCTGTCAATTCAGTATAGACGACACGGACCAGTCAAAATCGTTGGATTTTGAACGGGGAAAGTGAATATATATAGCATCAGACCTATGAAGCAATTCCTACAATTGTAGGTTAGAAGTTGGAAATTACTTCCCTTGGCATGAAAACGCTGGTAGATGGCGCTTTTTTTCTACAATTACCACCACCTCAGCTGATATGCCTTTCACTGTATTATTGCCACTGCCGCAGGTTTTGACTACAATGTAGTCATTTCTCACTTGTTGTGTACTATGGCGACGCTGAATTATGAATGACGGACCTGACGCTTGTAATACAACAAGGGCAAAAAATAACGAGAGGGAGCGTTTGAAGGGGAACGGAAAATACTGAGTCATTGGCTGGTGTGAGCTGTTTTAAAAGAAGAAAAACGTTCAATTATTAATTAGTTATCAGATAGTATATTTTGGTATATCTGCTAAATGGTTATTTTATTTGTATTATTGGATTTAAGATTTGATGGAATTTTTGTCATTTATTATTTCGTTTATTTCACTGAATTTTTAATATACGATAAATATTGCTAACAAGACACTGCGGGTAAATAGAAGGAATGGTTGCACAGCGACGAAAAGGCGGAGACAATCTGCTGGAACAATTTAATGCGAGAGACAGCTAAAGGCTTGTAATGTGTTCACCAATATGACATGAGAACAATTCTTTCAAAAATATTGTTCCAAATTGTGATGAGTGGATTTACTAGAATTCACAGTGTCGGCGTGGATGATCGAAATGAAGGCACGTGTGTACAGACAGTTCAGTTTCGGCATCTATTGAGACACCGTGATATCTGATATAAGCAGATAAATAGATTAGCAGTATCAGGAACATAAATAGATTACCAATATCAGGAACAAGATGTTTATATAAATTGCAAGCGTCTAATCCGTCATTCATAATTCAGCCGTCGTCCATGAAAGAATATCCGCGTCCATAATCCAAAGACGTATTCCATATAACCGTATTAGCACCAAATTCAAAAAGACAATCATAGTACGGTATACATAAACAAAAGCTAGTTTCCTGCAAGAGAGAAACGGTCAACAGTTTTCAATGATGCCGACAAGACATCATGATGTTCCAAAAATATAAAATCGGTATTGCTGATCAGTATTCTTAATCCATAATAATCGTTGTAAAGTCGTCATCTAGAGAATGATGTATCTCAGTCACGCTTTGATTGTGACTGTTCATATGAGCACCTTGAGGATCTTGAAGTACATCGGTTCATACGGCCCCTAGCCCCGGGTTAAGCGGAATTAGACACAAGTTACGAAACGTAATGCCATATATCTGTTATATATGATGAAGGATTGTAGTATAGAGAGTCGGGAAATCCCATGTGGTTACATGTCTGTATGGTATGGGACCTTTAGCATCAAGTTCTTCCGTAAGACATTTTGAGTGTTTCAATATCCACATACATTCAACGCCAGAGTTTTTAGAAATAGTGGCGCAATACCCTTCCCAAAATGTTTTGACCTCCCGAATAGGGTCAATAGGGTTGAAAGGAGCTTGGTGGTGCAGCTTCTAGAACCAGCTATGAATCTAGCTTTGTATGGTGATTTATGCATTTTGGGAGTCCAGTATAAATACACACATTACTTCTGCATTTATTGAGAGCCAGGCAATACTGTTTTGTGTCGACTGGATACTGGAGAGTAAACAATGTTTTTTTTCAAAATACGCAGTATCAGAATCAAGTTCGATGTTGACTTTGTATGGACCTATCACCGCACCCAAGACGCCAAAATACAAGTTCACAATCGATGATCAAGTACGAATCGGTATAGCGAAACGACTTTTCGAGAAAGACTAGTTACCAAATTGGACTGAAGAGATATTTCAGATTAGTCATCGTTTACTTGGAATTCCGGTTGTTTATTAGGTGAGCGACATGAATGGTGAAAATTCGAAAGGTACATACTAAGAATGGGAACTGCAAGTGATTGCCAAATATGCACATATTTTCACATATTTCAAAGTGTTTTTCCACATAATATGCAAAAGTATTGCACATATGTTAAAATAGAAGCGTCTAGTCAGTCATTCCCGGGCTGAATATTGAATGACGGACTAGACGCTTGTATTCAATATTCAGCCTTCGTCCATTAAAGAATTTCCGCGTCCATGATCCAAAGACTTATTCATATTGCAGCATTAGCACCAAATCAGAAGAATAATTCAAAGCACACATAAAACCAATCTGATTAAAACTCAGACTTAATAAACCGCTCCTCTTTCGGACATGTCGCTGATTAAGCGACATGTCCGAAAGAGGAGCGGTTTATTAAGTCTGAGTTTTAATCAGATTGACATAAAACTAGGCTAGTTTCCTGCAAGAGGGAGGAGGTCAGAAGTTTTCAATGATGCAAGCAAGACATCATGATGTTTCAAAATAAAAAATCCGTATCGCTGGTCGGTATTCTTAATACATATGATTTTCGTTGTAAAGTCGTTATCTACCGTTTTATGTATCTCAGTCACGCTTTGATTGTGACTATTCATATGAACACTATCAGGATCTTGAAATACCTAGGCCCGGGTTAAGCGGAATTAGACACAAGTTACGAAACGTAACGCCTTAGATCTCATAGGCTACGCTCATGTATCGACAAAATGAGAAACTTTGAGTGGAGGCGCTTGATGATATAGCCCTGTTTTATTAGTTTGTGTAATATTTTTTATGACATTGATTGAAATTGTCACATTTAACACAGGATCTAGCAAATGCTACTAGGCGAGATGTGTATACGCTATATTTATGCGCCTCTGGTATATTACCTTCCAGATAGGGATAGTTTACTGACTTTACTATGTCGAAATTGTGATCATCTCTTTTGTCGTAAATTCGACGAGAGAGAAGGCTCGCTTCATTTTTATAGAGATATAGGCCTACATAAGATGTGCCGTTAGGGCCATCAAATAAATATCAATAGAGTTAATGGAAGGGAAATGGAATGCTCCATGTGGTTTAATCTCTCGTGAATGTTTGTTGTCTAACAACCGTTTCCATACGGCGCTTCCCTTCAGGGGTTGGTTATTCCATCTCTCCGACGACCCGAGGAATATGGAACTATAGCGCGGACACATAAAATTATATAAATTATAGCAATAGTAATAATATTACATCATTCTAGATTCAAGGTCCATACCTAACCATCGTCTCTAAATGCATATTTACTCATGTAGCTAACGCAGATCGTGCAAACTGGGTAGTAATATGTGGTATGGATTACAGTGGGTAGTAATATGTGGTATGGATTACAGTGGGTCCATAAATACATCAAATGAAGGGAGTGCTAAGCCTGCATTAAGGCCTTTGTTAACCCACTGTTGTTGTTGTTGCTCTTAACAAAAATGGCTCAAAATGACAAAGCAAGGGCCTTAGACCCCTTACATATAAGTTATACTGGTCTTGATTAACATGGATACTGTAGCATGTATGCTCTTATAGTTTTTGTCTTCAGTAAGGAAAATGTGCTTTTTAGTACGGTAATATTTGTATGTACTCTTAATATGTATGGGGTGCCGTTAGCCTTCGGGCATAAAAGTGCAATAAAACTCTCTTATCTAAAACTATCTATAAAAATTACCAAGTTAGTTGACAGTCTGTTATTACTTTTTGCCAAAGAATCTTGCGGATTCAATAAGGCTTTCAAGCCTTTCTTTGCAGAAATATTGTTATATATTATGTTTATTAACTTAGGCGATATTGTGGAGTAAAATATGCTCTAATAATCAAGTGGCAATTGGGGAACAACAGCGGGTTAACAAGGTCATAAGAAAGCAATGATCTCACATACGGGATCTAAATACCGTAGTATAGAACTAATCAGGTCACGGATAAACACACGTGATCGGTCTATTGGCCATCCAATGTCAACCTTATATTGTCACTGGGCACTTAGCTCCATTCTTTGTTTGTCATAAAGGCGCCAAAACGAAATCAAGGAGCAGTCGATGCCTATTGCAGAAGAGGCAATTGTTTGACATTTGTGAAAAAGTATGTGAAATAAATTAACTATTTGACATATGTTGAAAGGTTTAATAATTTGTGCAAAACTTTACACATATGATGAAAAAACGTTTAGTCAAAACTTTAGACATGTGAAAAAGGTTTAGATATGTGGAAAAGTTTGTACATATGTGAAAAATTGCACAAAACTATATTTACATGTGTATGCAATTTTCCAGGTATGTCTAAACTTTTCAACATATGTGGAATAAATGCGCGCTTTTATACTTATGTGTAATTCTTTGACAAATGTTGAAATCTTAGCCGATTAAATACTGAAACGGCTTGCCATAAAAACGACACGGGAAAACCTATCACTTAATTAGAGGCTGGCCAATTTCATTTAATTCTTGGATAATCAAGTAAAAAAGATATGTGATCCAGTTCATCTTACAAGCGTCTAGTCCGTCATTCATAATTCAGCCGTCGTCCATTAGAGAATATCCGCGTCCATAATCCAAAGACCTATTCCATATTCCATATAACAGTATTAGCACCAAATTCAAAAAGACAATCATTACATACATAAACATAGGCTTGTTTCCTGCAAGAGAGAAGCGGTCAACAGTTTTCAATGATGCCGGCAAGACATTATGATGTTCCAAAAATATCAAATCCGTATGGCTGATCAGTATTCTTAATCCATAATATTCGTTGTAAAGTCGTCATCTAAAGAATGATGTATCTCAGTCACGCTTTGATTGTGACTGTTCATATGATCTTCATTTTAACAACAGATATTGACAGGGAAAGACGTACAAATGAATCCCTCCACGTATAATGGCACGAGATCGTCGATTTGGCGGAAATGTATACATATAAGGCTCGCCTTTTATCATCGCTTGTACCCAAGATTGTAGGACATATTCTCAATCCCTGGACATATCCCCCCTCCGATTAATACCTTAGGAAACTAAAAAAGGATTCAGCAAACATAATTACATAAAATATAACTTTTGAATATCTGAAAATGTGAGGGGAATATGTCCAGGGGAGGGGTATATGTTCAGGTGGGAGTACTTCAGGGGGAAATGTCCGTACCCCATTAATTACAATCATCATTATATAGATCATACTACATTCAACCGAAGGTGGTCAATCAAGAGGAAGTATGAGCTGTAGTACTAATACTCTGTTCGTGATAAAAAGTTCCATGGGAGTGTAAACCTACCAAGCAAGCCTATGTATAACTTACATGATGCAACAAATATAGTGCCCGGGCACACGAGCGAGAGTCCCGGTATATTCGTACAGCGGACTAATAAGAGTGGGTTGATCCTCCATGCCCCCAGTTCCCAAAACTGGAAGCTAGGTCTCACCCAATGAAATACTATACCAAATCTGAAATATGATTTACTCCTGTTTTCGTCTGATTAAAAACACGGACCTGGTTGACAATAACTTTCTTGCCTCTACTCTCACAGTGTTTGAGTCCGAAGAAAAACAGTGGTCCTGGTCGACAATGACGGTCGACAATAAATTTCCCGCCACTTCTCTCGCAGTGTTTGAGTGCGAGTAGAAAACCTTGGTCCTGGACGACAATGACGGTCGACGATAAATTTCTTGCCCTCACTCTCGGTGTTTTAGTCCAAAGGAAAACTTTGGTTCTTGCCCCTACTCGCACAGTACATAAGTTCGAAATAAAACACTGGTCCTGATTGACAATGACGGTCGACAATAAATTTCCCGCCCTTACTCTCACAGTGTTTGAATAAATTTTCCGCCACTACTCTCGCAGAGTTTGAGTCCGAAGAAAAACATTGGTCCTGGTCGACAATGACGGTCGACAATAAATTTCTTGCCCCTACTCTCGCAGTGTTTAAAAAAAAATCCCGCCACTACTCTCGCAGTGTTTGAGACCCGATGACTACGCCAAGTTAATCCTGCATCCACGGTGGAAAACGTCTGCATGGATCTGGGACAGTGGTCTCGTGATGATTCGGGCCGAGAAAGGAATAACAGCCTTTTGTGAGCTCCGTATGTGGGAATTAGTCAAGGTGGGTCGCACCAACAGTCCCGTTTCGACTATTTCGTTGGTAGACCCCGGTAGTGACAGCTACTCACAAGCGGCCACGCCACTATTACGACCCTATGATGACACAGTTAGTCGAAGACCCCTCCTCATTCTTGACGTGAATATGAGTCGTTTGGTAACCTGGCTGAAGTCGGTGGAGGACACTGATATTGTGTGGTTTCGTGCCACGGTGGCGACTGAACTCTTTGGTGAGCCGAAAGTCATGTACAGTCTCCACAGGAAACATAACGTATCTCACCCAGAGGTAACACCATAGATACCCCAGGACGAAGGGGAGGACGTTTCCCAGATGGCAGAAAAAGAGGCGAGTAGCTACGGTTCTCGGAATCAAAGACCGCTTTATTGAAGGGGTAAGAAGATGAGCTGTCCCAAACTTGGGCTTCAAGCCACCTCGTCTAACGATGCACCATCAGAACTCATCTTGTGTGTGGACACCTCAGATGGAGACAAACTCGAATACTTGCCATTCATAGAGTCGATCTACCCCGAACTGAGATCAAAGTTATGCTTGTCCCCACATCATCTTCAACTGAATGGCCTGCTCCAAGTAATGTAATCTCTACAGCGAAGCGGCTTAACACCACCTCGAAGTCGAAGCTGTCTTCCATCATTCAGCGTCCGTTGAGGACCGTGACCACGTTTAAGAGCCTGTGCCTTTCTGGAATGGTTCAGTGTATCCTCGGGCACGGACGCATGTCTCTGATGCCACCTGTCCGGAGAGCGTGGGATATTTGCAATACGATCTCAATTCCAATCAGAGAAACCCTGGTCAGTGGCCACCGAAGGGGAAGGGCAGAAAATTCAGGGGCCAGACAAGGCAATGCACCTAATTATAGTTACTGTGAACCTGGAAAATTACCTGGAAGGGGAGAGGGGGCCTGGAATCAGAGATAACTCGAGTGATTGGATCTGTTCCCTGTTGGATAAGAAGAGTGTGCCACTGCGTCTCCAGTTCAGTGAGTCTGTCGACTGATTATCTTTATCTGTGAACGTCAGCGACTGGCCTCCCTTCTTCCTCATCGATTATATAACCGATTTCACTAGCTTTTTGCTTTATTTTGTACACAATACAAGCGTCTAGTCCGCCATTCAATATTCAGCCGTCCCCCATTAAAGAATTTCCTCGTTCATAATCCAAAGATATGTTACATATAACAGCATTAGCACCAAATTAAAAAACGGCAATCATAGTGTACATAAACATACGCTAGTCTGCAAGAGGGAAGCGGTCAAGTGTTTTAATGATGCCGGCAAGACGTGTTCATTTCCCAAAAATATCAAATCCGTATCGCTGATCAGTATTCTTAATCCATTGATTTTCGTTGTAAAGTCGTTATCTAGAGAATGATGTATATCAGCCACGCCTTGATTGTGATTGTTCATATGAACAGCATGAGAATCTTGAAGTACATGGGTTCTTACGGCCCCTAGCCCGGGTTTATTACTCACATGTTGTGCAAGGGATGAGTCGAAGCGTATTAAGTAACTGAGGTTGTGATACCCTGTACTGCTGAATTGTATTTGATAATTTTGCTATCTGGATTGTATCAGAGAGAGGGTAAATACCACTGTCGTCAGCTCAAGTTGGCCAAAACATAAATTATAGCGCAACTTGGTGGCGTCCTCCAGCGGACATTTGATCTGTATTTCTAGTATTTCTGATGCGAAATTCGTCATTATCCTCTGGCATATGCCATCGTTTATATGACAGACAGATTTTGAACGTGATTGGTACTCTTTATAATCCTCATCCTATTAAACAGTGTTACTCGCACAGCTAACAAATATTACTATTTATGCCTATTAGTATCCGTTATTACAGCCAATAATCACACCCATTGTACTTTCGTACCTCCCTACATATTGTGAGATTCAGGATTGAATATTGTTTGAATCCTGCATCTTATTTGATTATAAAATGTCTTTATTAAATAAGAGCATTGATTTATGTAATCGTGTAACTTCATATTAAGCTTGGTGGTATAATCACATATATATGTATCTATATATTAAATGTAAAAGAATTATTTCTACATCGCTATTCTTTGTATGTATTGCAGTCATATCTTGTTCATAACCGATGTTAGCCTATGTAATTGTATACACTTGTGTGGTCAACAGAGTACGGTAATTAATCTGTTTGTTTGGGCCTTGAACTCACGGACATGCCATTATTTCTCTGAACTGAGGGTTAATCTAAGTTCCAGATGATTTTAAGAAACTGATATTATGAGCTATATTCAAGTTAAATGTAATGGTATATGATCTGTTCATTTAGGTCGAGACTGTGCACGTTTCCAAGCCAAGTCATTGACCATGTTGAATGTATGTAGTGTACCAATCATATTTTGCTGACAATGTTAAATGTGAATGGATTGTGTAGAGAAGTTTTGCTACTCATGTCCTGAACTGTGGATGATCTTGACTGGCCAAGTCAGAAACTGATACTCCAGGTTATTCAAATTTGCTATGGAAAATTACTGTCTTATTTTAGGAAAGCAATATAGAAATTGGGACTTGATTTAGTTGAATGAAAACATGGCAGGTCATCCACAGTGTCAGTCATATTAAATGTCAATTCCCCAGAGGTGTATAAAACTTGGCGTGAGGAGTATTTTCCTCAGATTTTAAGATCTTGTTCTCCTGAGACATTCGGCGTTTTGTCTCAGAAGTCATATAACATCTTGTCTTGCTATTTCGACGTAAAAGACTGTGACCTACTGCTGGCTATTGTTTTGATTGTTGTATACCTGTATCATTGGAACTTGGTGTGATTGAATAAAATCAATCTCGGCTTCATCATTTGGTTTTCTCGCTTCCATCTATTCTATCTAGATTGACACTAGATCTTACCTGCGAACAGTCGTTTATTGGTTATGAGAAAAATGAACCATTGAGTGACGACGCTAGCCGTAACAACGAAACAGAAAACTCATTAAAATTTCTGATTGGCGCCCAACCCAAGGCAAGAAATAACATGGCAGAGCCAGTACGAGTTCATGAATTACAGACAATTGCAAACTGGGTGACAGCTTTGGTAAACTCCATTAAAGAAGCCAAATAGAGCTGTGGTGAAGCAAAGAAGGCTGTTATTAACTAAAATAACTAAGTTGGAGCAACAGCAGTCGCACAATCGGCAAGGAACTCCATCCGTCCAGGGGACGCCAACGTCACACCCTCAAGCCGGTGCATACCAGAACAGTTCACAACGTGAAAGATCTGACAGAGCGACAGGTTATGCCAACGCTACTGTCATTATCAAGGAGACGACGGGTGATCTTATCATCGACGGAGTGATATATGCATTTCATGATGTTTTTACACCGCCAAACGACTAGGGACTGCAAAACATGCGAGGGTGGATGGATGGATGGATGGATGTACTTGGGCACTCCATCGCACCGCGAGGGTAGAGTGCACCATTCCAACGGGCGACCATCCCCCATCAGACAACGAGCTTATAGGTTGCCATTGATGAAACAGCATATGGCGAGAAACCAGGTCAAAGAGATGTTGGATGCTGGTGTTATTCGACCGTTGACATCACCTTGGGTGTCACCTATAACACTTGTGCCATAGAAGGACAATTCAATTACAACACATATAAGGGAAGTGGGAAGAGGTGCCGACATACTGACAGAGTCACATGACCTCACAGTATAGTCTTCCGGTTAACCTATTCTAAAGCACATACCAAGAATCTAACGATTCGTGACATGTGTTGTATCTCAGATAAGCTTTTATTGTACCTGTTCATGTGGCAACTAGGATGATATGACCACACGGCCCCTAGCACCGGCATAAGCGGTATTAGATACAAATCTAGAGAGCTATGATGGAATTGCTCTGACAACTCGTATATTGGTAATTGGTGAGCTGTTTCGCTGTGACAACTCGTACACTGGAAATTGGTGAGCTGTATCGTCGTCAGATGAAAATGACAGCATTTAACACAAAAGACTAGTTGTAATGCCCGATGTCGACCCAGCATCAACTCCCCACAAATGCCAACATATATCAAAGACCAAAAGGTCTGTACAGGGGGCGGGCCTCGGGGACGAAACGTCCACCAGCAGAATCTCGCCATATACAGGTAAAAATTACAACACATATAAGGGAAGTGGTACGCTTTTATTGTACCTGTTCATGTGGCAACTTGGATGATATGACCACACGGCCCCTAGCACCGACTACGGTACCGTAAGTTGAATTCAATCTCTAGAAAGGACAGTTATCCACTACCTTTAAATTTCAGACATTTTTGATTCACTAAGAGGTGGTACTGTATTTTCAACTATGGACCTTAAATCCGGCAATTGGCAAATTCCAATGGCAGAAAAGAAAGAGATTTTGAAAAAACTGCATTTCTTTGCAGGGAGGGTCATGGTTTTACAGTTAAAGATCAGACTAATATGCAAAGACAGGTCATGTTAGCAAGGTTGAATACCTGATGTGATAATAGTCGTTGAATTACTTTCTGTTTTTCGAGATATAACCACAGAGTTATGCTTGCATGTTTGCATCATTCTAGTGAGATGCTTTTATTAAAATTTGATAGGGTATAGCTACATTGTGTATTTTGCGCTTGAAGTACTCAATGGATTTCCACGCTCTTGTCTTAGTCATGTTAACTGACATGGTTAACTAACGATATGACTCGCGAGGTGCGTGAGGTTATTTCAAATGAAATTTTGATATATTTAGCATTTTCATTGTTAAGGGTGTGCATTATCAAATTTAAAGGTTAGGTATTATTGAAGCATTGCCAATTATGTTAACTCTGTGGGCTTACCTGAAAATAAGACACGAAAAGATCATGTGATTTTTTTTTCTTGTGTTAGCTCTTATAGACGTTTTGTAAGATCCTGTTGCATTGACAATGCTTAGGGAACATTTGGTTTCACCTTTCTTATGACCTAACGAGAATAAATGGTTGCAAGGTGAGTTCAAAATTATTCGACAAGAATTCAAGTGAAACAGAGTGTTTTGAATGTAACCGAGAATTGCAAAACAAGTCAGATTAGCTAAACTATATAGTGGATTATAAATGGAGATAAATCTGATTTTGTGATATGAAATGGGGTTGTGGTGAATGCCTAACGAACACCCGCATGTTTTCCTGGTTGGATTAGTACCGCATTGACCCACTAGGTCATAGCGTTTGCGGTTAGGTGGATATTTTATGGAGAGTAACATTATGTGTAATGTTGGAAATGTATTCCTTTCGCAATATTATTTGTTTGATAAATCGGACAAATAATTTTGAACGACGCGCGTGTTAGTCAAGTTACCTCCTCAGGTTAACTAATGGACTATCGAAGGTATGTAATAGGAAAGTTTGTTCTGCTGAGATTTTGGTAAGTTAGATAAACGCGGTAAGGAATAGTCGACTAATGGTGATGTATACGATATCGTCCTGATTTAACTTTTGAGCGTCCTCAGATTGAGTCTGTAATGATGTTAAATGACGAGCTTGTAAAATTAACGAGTAATAGTGATTTATTTCAATTGCATTGCGTATTGCATTCAGCCTGCCCGTCAATATATCTAGGCTTCTGAATGGGTAATGTAATGTCTTAACATTAAACTCTTGGAATGAGTTAAAGTGAGAATCCTGACAGGCAGTTGTCAGTTGAAGTGACGTAGCTACATATTTTGTGTGTGTGTGTGTGTGTGTGTGTGTGTGTGTGTCCATTGTGTTGTATTTCTATGTCGTTAAATTGTGTTAATTGTTTAGAAAGTACCTATTCCATTTCAATGAGATCCATAAAGATGTTACATTTTGATTTATGAAGTTGAATGTTATCCTGATCAGATAAAAATTTAATTTTCGTTGAACCTAAAGTTTGTATTCTTAAATGTATTGAGGAAAAGATTCAGATACATTTACTCGGATTTCACGAAGGCAAACATTTTAGATCGATAAATGGTATCTTATGGACATCTTTGAAAGATCATTTTCTTGAGATATTAACGGTGGTTCAAAACGTTTGGATGTATCCAGGCATGTGCCTTTCGCATTAATGTTGATTAGTAAGATGTACAAGACAGATGAAACTATCTGTGATCTTGCCTATAAACCCGATTCCCAATTTTGATGTTTTAAATTGAAGTTAAAGTTTATCTTTAACAGATAGACCTTTAACTTTTCGGTGGGGAGCGTATGTGAGATTCAGGATTGAATATTGTTTGAATCCTGCATCTTATTTGATTATAAAATGTTTTTATTAAATAAGAGCATTGATTTATGTAATCGTGTAACTTCATATTAATCGCATATACATGTATCTATATATTAAATGTAAAAGAATTATTTCTACATCGCTATTCTGTGTATGTATTGTAGTCATATCTTGTTCATAACCGATGTTAGCCTATGCAATTGTATACACTTGTGTGGTCAACAGGGTACGGTAATTAATCTGTTTGTTTGGGCCTTGTACTCACGGACATGCCATTATTTCTCTGAACTGAGGGTTAATCTAAGTTCCAGATGATTTTAAGAAACTGATATTATGAGCTATATTCAAGTTAAATGTAACGGTATATGATCTGTCCATTTAGGTCGGGACTGTACACGTTTCCAAGCCAAGTCATTGACCATGTTAAATGTGAATGGATTGTGAAGAGTTTTGCTACTCATGTCCTGAACTGTGGATGATCTCCTTGACTGGCCAAGTCAGAAATTGATACTCCAGGTTATTCAAATTTATGGAAAATTACTGTCTTATTTTAGGAAAGCAATATAGAAATTGAGATTTGATTTAGTTGAATGAAAACGTGGCAGGTCATCCACAGTGTCAGTCATATTAAATGTCAATTCTCAAGAGGTGTATAAAACTTGGCGTGAGGAGTTTTGTACTCAGACTTTATCTCGGTCTCCTGAGACATTCGGCGTATTGTCTCAGAAGTCATATAACATCTTAGTTTGGTATTTCGACGTAAAAGACTGTGACCTACTGCTGGCTATTGTTTTGATTGCTGTATACCTGTATCATTGGAACTTGGTGTGACTGAATAAAATTAATCTCGGCTTCATCATCTGGTTTTCTCGCTTCCATCTATTCTATCTAAAGTGACACTAGATCTTACCTGCGAACAGTCGTTTATTGGTTATGAGAAAAATGAACCATTGAGTGACGACGCTAGCCGTAACAACGAAACAGAAACTCATTAAAATTTTTCAATATGAATATAATGTCGTTTAGCCTGGAACCTGGTACACACGATCCAGTTTACCTTGACAAGTGTGACCAGATTTATGAAAGTCTGCAGTGGCCATTAGCTTGCTTACAAGCTTGCATTTTAGAGGATGACCATACTAGAGCAGGATATAGTAAATGAGCGTCAAAGTCTTCCATAAATTTGGTTTCACTGGTCCAGAAACACTGGCTCGTGTGTACCAGGCTTTATACTACTCTTTCAAGACTTGATAATAAGCGTCATGCTCCATGTAGATCTCATTTATTGAGAACGTGAAGACGGACTGCCTATAGTAACCTCGCTTAGTGATTCGCAAAAATAAACATGCACGATATGCGCTCAGCGTTAATTTAAATTTTGGTCAAGGTATTGAACCTCATTAACATCGTTCCGCACAGAGGGAGTGTTAGTGTGACGAAGAGATTATACCTGAAATATCTACCATGAAAGTAATCATGGATAAGGAACTTGACATCGCCGTGACTGATGTAAACTATTCTATTGTCTTCGATTTCGAGAAAGAATTCAGCGAACCGACTTTTGCCAAATACATGAACGATAACTGGACGGACAGTTTCGTTTATGCAGGGATTTACGTCTTGCTGATATTTGCTGGCAAACACTTCATGCATGACCGGTCGCGTTATGAATTGAGACCGGCGTTAGCCGTGTGGAGTGGCACCCTGGCTCTGTTTAGCATAGCAGGGGCTGTCCGAACTCTGCCCGAGTTTATAGCCTCCGTGCGGAATCACAGTCTCCAATATTCTGTCTGTGTGCCCAGTTACTTCGTTCAAGAGGTGACCAAATTCTGGGCCTGTTTGTTCGCTGTGTCCAAAGTGCTTGAGCTGGGTGATACTATATTTATTGTGTTGAGAAAGCAACATTTGATATTCCTTCACTGGTACCATCATATTACTGTGCTGATATATGCGTGGTACAGTTACCCCGACCATACCGCCCCTGGGCGCTGGTTCATGGTGATGAACTATGTGATCCACTCGTTTATGTACACTTATTACACCCTACGTGCGCTTAAATTTAGGGTTCCATCGTGGGTGAACATAGGGATAACAACACTTCAGATTATGCAGATGTCTGTTGGTGTTGCCATCAATATCTGGGTCTACCAAATCAAAAGCCGCGGAGAATATTGTCAACAGACTTATGAAAATGTACGATTGTCCTCGTTAATGTATTTCAGCTATTTTGTACTATTTGCACAATTTTTCTATGCTGCATATGTGAAGAAGCAGAAAAGTAAAGAGAGGAAGGGCGAGTAGAGCAAGAAGGAAGCGGCCCATTTGCTCAAACTGCCAGTACAGTAGTGTGCAGAACTAACTAACAAATGGTGGACAGGTTCAAAGGCCAATTCAATTCATGGCAGTTCGTCATGTAAGGATCTTCAAACCGGGGACACCGTGTGCGATACAGCTTGTCAGGTAGCTTTTTCAGGTTCAACAACGGTTCCCTACATGTAGTCGCCTATTGTGTTTTCCTTACATGACGAAAAGGCCCAAATTCATCCTTTACAAGCAGTTGATTACAGAACAGAACTGTGGTGATACCTAAACTTCAAAGACCTGTTTGAGGATCAAATATCAATGATTTCTGATACCTGGTCTTCAAATCCATCAAATCAATGACAGACTAGAACATTTTCCATCTAGAAAAGCATGATTTGGTGATGCCACAGTCACTTTGTCTGAGTGTTCAAATATATTATCTGTTATCCTTACCCATTTTGATTATTCGGTCAGTAATATAATCGTGCACCAGTCACACGCACTGTCAGTTTGATGTGTAAGTTATTTCACTGTATTATCAATTATTATACACACGCTGATATGATATTTCATAGTGCGTTAATCTATTACATGTAGTAACAATCCTTTAATCTTACAATTTATGGATTGTATTGTTCATATTTGATATTTTGGAATTATCTTTTTATTTAAATGCACTTTAATGGGAAATAATATTCAAAGAATTGTCTTTTTCATTGTAGTATGTAGCTAATATTTGATGGGTTAAATTTAATCTTCACTTGTGTCATTACTGAAATTTATTATCTGTAAAACTGTAGCTAGCTATTCAGATCCTCAATTCCGACTGGTATATATTCACAGTCAATTTGCCTATCAATCCCTTGCTGTAAATCGATCTTGTCTCTAGTTCATTGTTCAGTATCCATTTATCCAATCTGATTAAAAAGAGATGAAACCGCTTCCCTAGAGAATAGGTTTCTGGACCTGTCTTTAACTACATTGACATTTATCCTTTATTTAGTCCTTAAAGAAAACTGTATAAAAGAAACGGGGCCCTCGGTGGCCGAGTGGTCTAAAGGCCTGTTTATACTGAGCGCGAGCGCGACCGCGACCGCGAACGCGGCGATCGCATTTGATTGATGCACTGCTATTTGAGTGAAGTCGTTTATACTAACGGCGAACGCGAACGCGGCCGAATTTTGGTTCGCGCGGAAATCTGTGGACATTGCCTCCAGAGCGAATTTTTAGAAACATTTCGCGCGAACGATTGGCATTACCCAATCAGAGTGCGAGGTCAAAAGGCATACACTGTTAACAATCGCTCGTAGATTTTACGGTAGAATGCCGGCAGCTCAGGGTGCCAACCATCTACCGTAAAAATAACGGTGACCGTAAAAGTTGTTTCACGGTCACCGTAAAATGTACGGTGACATAGCGTAAATTTTACGGCGTTACCGTATAATATTTATTGTATAAATATTTATTTCAGTAAGGACAACGATATACATGTATCTACCCTAATATAAATTCGTGGCCCTGGTAAACATAAATTCATGTCAGGAATTTGTAGCATAGTCTGCCGCATCGAAGTCTCGTCTAACATTCCATATAACTTGGTATCCTCTGTCGTTGTTGTACGCAACTAACTCAGTGACGGGAGCACAGAAACTGAAGTTTCCGTTCATAGCGACCACGTCTTTTCTCCAGAGTATCGTTATTAGGCGCGATATGTAAGAATCAAAGTATTTGTCTTCACTATGATGGCGTTGATAAAAACTGTTTCTTGTTTGCTTGTGTTGAGATGGTAGGACACCGATTTCGATTATAGGCTGAACTATAGCTGGACTCAACAAAGGCAGTTAATTTTGCGCGAAGCTAATGTCATCGCGTGATGCACGGTTAATAGGTCATACGATTACCTCCTATATGTGACCTTATTCCAGGTTACGGTATTCTACCGTATTTTGACTGTGAATAACGGTATTCTACCTTATTTATGAATATATGGTATATTACCGTCAAATTTACGGTAATATGCCGTAATTCTGAAGATACGGTAGATTACCGTCAGGCTTACGGTAATATACCGTCTATTTAACGGTACTTTGTTACAGTGATACATATGACCTGCCTGTGCCATGTCACTCGTTGTCACGGCTTCGTCATGGCAGGAGAGAAGACAGAAGAGCTCATTCTGCAAATCGAGAAGCATGCTATTCTTTATGATAAATTTATTCGGCAAATGTTCAAGTTGTTGATCATTTCAAAATTTATTTGGGGAAATAGTACCCCCAACCCTCAAACACCCAGTCACTGGTAGTGTTAAGTTATTGTCTGGGGTACTAAAACACGATTAGTATATAGAGCGTTGATGACTTCGTCGCTCTTATACTAATCGTGTAATAGTACCCCAAAGCCCGAAACACCCAGTCACTCCTAATGTTAACATTGTTGGTCAAATCGTAAATGCGCCAGTATAAACAGGCCTTAAGGCGCTCCGCTGGTGACAGCTAGCCTCACACCGCCGAAGCGACACAGGTTCGAGCCCAGCTGGTCCATGTGTGAAAGTTTGTCAGTTACTTGCCGACGTGCGGCGATTCTCTCCGGGTACTCCGGTTTCTTCCACCAACCAAACTGACTGTCACCATATGAGTGAAACAAGGAGAGAGAGAGAGAGAATGAAGGTTTAACGTCGCTTTCAGCAATATTTCTGCTATACAGCGACGAAACGAGTGAAACAAACTTGTGTGTGACATTAAGCCAAATCCCCTCCCCCCTTTATAAAAGAGATGCTGTAATACATTATGAAATGCTCTCTTGGGTATGTTGTTTATGGCCATTTGCGAAGACGATATGTTGATAGGCTAGTAAAGCTTGTGTTTGAATATGTGGTTAGTTTATTTGTCTGTTCCTATAGCTGTATTAGGTATGCCAAGAGGGTTGAGTCCTGTATAAATGTACCACGGCCTATTTATTCATAGGTCTTGAAGATTCTACTCATTCATAGATTATTAACTTTTTAATGCCTGAACGGAGGCATGTCAAGCTCTACTTAGCATTCATTATTTTCTGCTTCGCCCCTCTCCATTTATCGCTGTCAGGGTCTCACGGATTTGGCTGGCGATAGGGGACAGAAATCGGTTTCAATTGGAGCGATATGCAAGAGTTGGAAAAAAATTGACGACGTCCGGCGACTAAAATGCAACCATCTGACTCAAAGTCTAGGATTAAGTCAATCCAAACCACATTCTAAGTCAACCATTCAAATTATTGCTTCAGTTCCCCTTCTAAATCGTTGCAAACCGATTAGACTTAGATTCCGGCGTTATTTATTGGAAAAGAAGTGTACTTAATTCATGGCCTTGATAGTAGTAGTGGGGTATAGGACTTGCCACAATATTGCTCAATATTTCCACATGAACAGCTAAAATAACAGCGTGGTTGGGATAAAAATCATCACAGGGATCACTTTTGGTTCTTGTGAAGTTTTAGAAATATGCAGTCAGTATTTTTGTCTGTGGGGTCATATGACTTCTTGTCAGTATGCCAACATCGTTTTCCGCCGCCCTTTTAATGCTGCGTTTGATTGCTACTGAATAAGGAAGAAAGAATGATGTCAAAAGGTCAGGCTCAAAGGTTAGAGATGAGAGGTCGAAGGTCGATAGGTTGGCGTTCAAATTGAGATACAGTAACGCCCGCCAACGCCTAACGCCTAACGGGGCAGTGCTTTTTTGTATCCATACAAACTATACATTTTCTGAAAGCCCTTGATTCAAGGAATTTAGATAAATAAATAACTTTCTCGCATTTATTACATGAATCGACTTATTTAAAGATAAATGATGTCATTTAGAAAAGCATAATCCTCAAAATCACGCGCTAATATCTCTCTGAGTTTTCATCAAACAAACTTGCTTTTTTGGAATAACGAACTTTACCATTTGAATAAAAATTGCCTCAGTTTTTTTAGTTACAGCCTAGAAGTTATTTTATCGTCGTGCAAAGTTGAAAGATTGAAAAAATCTACAAAAAACTCGACCCCTCTCCACTAAATCATAAATAATTCATGAACAGGGCCGAACTTATAAAATTTGAGGCTTTTTTTTAAGATCTACATGACTGGAATATTGTGTCCAAAGTTCATGTTTGTACATCAAATAACAAGAGAGAAAATAGAACGGGGAAAACCACTTTTTGGCGAAAAACTAAACGGAGAAAACGGCCAAAAACCAATCAGCACTGTGTTCCACCGCTCGAGCCACGCTAGTAGTAGGGAAAGGACCGCAAGACTCATATTTTCCAGGGAGGTAACTCTTGGTTCCCCTTTTCCCGCCAGGGGGCGCCACCAGTCCCGTATGACGTCACTACCGGTCTGGATGAATGGAGCGTGACCTGTGAACATGCCGTATGACGTCACTTCCGGTCTGGGTGAATGGCGCGTGACCTGTGAACATGATATGTACTGACCTGTCTGTGGGGTTTTTCCACAATGTCGTTCACCTCCGTGTCTTTTCGGTGAGGTCCGTGGGAACATGTACTGACCTGTCTGTGGGGTTTTTCCCACAATGTCGTTCACCTCCGTGTCTCTTCGGTCAGGTCCTTGTCATTTCGGTGAGGTCCGTGGGAACATGATAGGAGATGTACTGACTTGTCTGTGGGGTTTTTCCACAATGTCGTTCACCTCCGTGTCTCTTCGATGGGGGTTTTCCCGCCAGAATTTCGCTGTCGTCTGCTTGAGTTGTCACGTGCCGAACACCTGGCTCCCCGAATTGCAACATTGTTGCACGTTCGCTACAATGTAGCGGTGAACACCTGGTCTGTCGTCTGCGTGAGTGAGTTCACGTGCCGAGCACCTGGCTCCCCGAATTGCAACATTGTTGCACGTTCGCTACAATGTTGCGAAGATGTCACGGAGATCACCGAAGAGACACGGAGGTGCCCGAAGATGTCACGGAGATCCCGAAGAGGGCGAGAGGGGTCCCTAGTGTACCGATTGGGTCGTATGAGGTATCAATGTGAAGCATTCGTGAAGGGGCATCTGATGGGGTGGGTGTGGAGTTGAAATATCGTCATTCTGCGCATTCTACCAAGGGTATGGAAATATACGTTTTGGGGTCTAGGTGGGTCACTAGTGGTCCGATGGACTCGAGTGAGGTATCAATGTGAAGCATATGTGAGGAGGCATCCGATGGGCTGGGTGTGGGGTTGGAATATGGTCATTCTGCGCATGCGCGGTGGACCAAGGGTATGGAATAGACGTTTTGGGATCTAGGGGAGCCCCTAGTGGGTCGATGGAGTCGTATGAGGTATCAATGTGAAGCATTCGTGAAGGCGCATCCGATGAGATGCGTGTGGGGTTGGAATATCGTCATTCTGCGCATGCGCAGTAGACAAATGGTATGGAAATTGACGATTTGGAATCGAGGGGGTCCCTAATGGGCCGATGGAGTTGTATGAGGTATCAATGTGAAGCCTATGTGAGGGGGCATCCGCCTGGACTAGTGTCTCGGTCGTTGTCCACATTCTGCGCATGCGCAGACAGGGAATTGTGGGAAAAGGGTATGGAAATAGAGGTTTTGGGATGTAGGTGAGCCACTAATGAGCCGATGGAGTTGAGTGAGGTATCAATGTGAAGCCTATGTGAGGGGGCATCCGATTGGACTAGTGTCTCGGCCGTTGTCCATATTCTGCGCATGCGCAGACAGGGAATTCTGGGAAAAGGTGTGGAAATAGACGTTTTAGGGTTTAGGTGAGCCCCTAATGATCCTATGGTGTCGTGTGAGGTCTTATGTTGAAGCTGTCGTGAGGGAGCATCCGCCTGGGCTAGTGTGTCGTTCGTTGTCAATAGTCTGCGCATGCGCAGTCTGGCCGTAGTATAGAAATAGACGTGTTGGGGTTTAGGTAGGCCCCTAATGGTCTGATGGGGTCGAGTGAGGTATCAATGTAAAGCATACGTGAGGGAGTATCCGACGGGGTGGGTGTGGCGTGGAACTGACGTCATTCTGTGCCTGCGCAGTAGAGAAAGTGTATGGAAATAGACATTTTGGCGCCGACATGGGTCACTATGGGTCCGATGGAGTCGTATGAGGTCTTATGTTGAAGCTCTCGTGAAGCAGCATCCGACTGGACGCAGGGTTCGTCCGTGTTCAAGAGTCTGCGCATGCGCAGTCTGGTCGTAGTATAGAAAGCAGGCATGTTGGGGGATGCGTGAGGGTGTGTGTGTGACCCACCACTATGGGTCCATGGTTGTGGTTTGGTGGTGGTGTGGGTTGTTCGCACAGACGTCACTTCCGGGTTTCACTAAAACTACCTTCGAACACAGAAGAGTTCCAATGTTCTCCTTAGACGTAGGGTCCGGATGTTCAACATCCGGGTTTTCCCCGGCTCGGTCCGGCCCGGCCCCGCCCCGCCCCGGCCGCAGCGCGCGCGCGGGTTATCCGGAAGTGCGCGGCATCACCGGAAATGCGCGGATGAATGTCGGATCAAAAGGTCAAAGGTCACATCCAGGTCAAAAGGTCTCCCTTTCGGCAATGTTCGGCAACAATGTTGCGGCATCGATATATAGAGCTTGAACCCAAAAAGGAGATTGTAAATTAACCTGGGAAGGATGGGCAGTCCCATTTGGATCAATCAGCGGTCGAGAAAAAGAGCCAATGAGCGATCGATAAAAGAACCAATGGACGGGTACTGGAATTTCGCTCACGTCTGCGCCTACATCCGGGTACAGCGATCGATAAAAGAACCAATGGGCGGGTACTAGAATTTCGCTCACGTCTGCGCCTACATCCGGGTACTAGAATGCTTTCGCCTACGTCCGCGCCTACATCCGGGTACTTCTATGTAGGTGTATAAAAGTTGGAATGTTTAGGGCAATGCTGCATGTGTGACATGGTCTATAAAACACGTCTCTCTGGATCCTACACCTCCATTCCTACGGTTTCAGAGCCATGACGGACACCCGTCACTATGCGACTCGCATTTTACAGCATGCGACCGTGTTTAATTCGCTCACGGGTTACCGAGCAGTGGTTCGGTCCATGTTTTCAGATGGCGACGACAACGAGGGGCGACGCCAGATCCTGAACGAGTTCACAGAAGCGGTCCTCGACAGAGTGCACTCGATGGAGAGGTGTGCCATCACTCACCACTACTGGACTATGACAGCCATCCTTGATGCTCGGGCTATGGACCACGAGCGCTCACGCCGGAATCAGAGATGGCTGGTTGGCCTAGTCATGGTCTGTGCCCTATTGACCCTGGCGCTGTGGCATTGACAGTGGCACCTGACTATAAATACGAGGGTCAGACACAGTGTGCGTCATTCAACGATCGTCATTGGGTCAACCATGTCACCAGTTCTACGAGCCATCCTTCCCCTTACACCCCGGGTGGGGTTACACGTCTATGAAGATAAAGTCACCCTCGTGGAAGACCGTGGAGATGTTTGCTGGTCGCGCGCTGAGACCGTATCGAATACGGTTACGCTACACCGTGACGGCTGGACCAAATTTAAACGGGTGTTGAGCGGCGAGCTCGACGGACACCTCATCCACATAGACAATGTCATCTACGTACACCGTGGACCCTTCTTCCCACGCCTGGGCCGCTACCAAGACCCTACGCGAGGCTTCACCCTAGACCCCGATCTGTGGACAGCCTTCGAGAAAGTGGTGCCTATCGTGGACCAGCTGTTTACACCGGACGAGCGGTCATCAGACGAGTTGGAGTGGGCTCGTGCCCTGAGAGAAGCGGCGGCAGAACCCAATGAACAAATGTCTAGCAATGAACCAGACGACGATGCCATTGATTACCCGGCTAGACTCAGTCAGCCCAGTGACATGACCAACCGATCCTTTGATCTCACGGGGTTCTCCCTATAAATACGAGAGACAGTCAAATCTGGTACCATTCACGTACTGACCATGACGGAGCATATAATACTGGCGTATCTCAGCTTGACCCCCGAGGTTTTCCTGCACGTTTATGCAGATAAGGTCGATATCATGGAGGAGGTGGGAGACATCTGTGATGCGGACCCTACACAACCGTGCCCGGCCCACATTCGTCTGCCCCGGGAGGGCTGGACCAAATTCAAACGGGTGTTGTCTGGTGAACTGGACGGCGACCTCATCCACTTGTGTCACGATGTGTACATCCGACGCCGCCCTTTCTTTGCTCAATTGGCTCGGCTAGATGGGGGTACAGTGCATTTTACCCTTCACCCTGATCTATGGTCTGCATTGGAAGATGCTGTGGTAGATGTGGATCAAGTGCTTATCAAGCGGTCATCGGACGAGTTGGACTGGTCATTTACCATGGACACTGTGGAAGCCAACGAAGAAAATCAGAAAGAAACTCCGGCCCAAGATATACCCGTTATAAATACACGATAGAGCCAGGGTCCATCATCATTTGTCACCATGAAGCGCTGGGAGAAGGTGTTGGATAACTTATACTACAGTCCCGACAGTCCGGCGGCCTATAGTGCATTGTCGGCTCTCTATCGAGCAGCCAAACCCCAGGGGATACAACGTGCCCAAGTCCGAGATTGGTTAAGAAAACAAGACACCTATACCTTACATCGATCTGTCCGTCGCCATTTTCTACGGAACCGGGTCATCGTGGGAGGAATAGATGCCCAGTGGCAAGCGGATTTGGTCGATATGAGCGCCTTTGCCAAACACAACGATGGGAATCGGTATATCTTGACGTGCATCGATATCCTATCGAAGTATGCGTAGGTGGTATCCATCCGGACGAAAAAGAGGGCGAATCTCATAGCGGCATTCAAAGACATCTTCAAGACCGGGCGCAAACCGTTGTATTTGCAAACCGACGAAGGCACGGAATTCCTCAACAGACCGTTCCAACAGTTTCTGAAAGCCCAGAAGGTGTTTTCTTCCATACGTACAACGAGACCAAGGCTTCCGTGGTGGAAAGGTTCAACAGGACATTCAAAGGCCGCATGTATAAATATTTCACCTATAAGAATACAAGGCGGTACATCGATGTTTTCCCGAAACTTGTGAGTGGTTACAATCGAGCCTATCACCGGAGTATAGAGAGCCCCCATTACCGTGACCCAACGCAATGAAGCCCAAGTCCGGCGTGTCTTGTACCCCAGGCCATCGCAGCGAACGACGAAGGCGGTGTACAAGGTCAGGGACCCTGTACGGATCAGTAAAGTCAAGGGCAAGTTCGAGAAAAGTTACTTGCCCAACTGGAGCGATGAGCACTTCCTGATTAAACGGCGCCTACCCCGACAGCGGCGAGTCTATGAACTGAAAGATCTTCAAGGGGAACCGTTGCTAGGGACGTTTTACGAGACGGAATTACAGCCTGTCGTAAAAACACAGCAAGACTACTACACGGTGGAGCAGATTTGAAAACGGAACGTCGACGTGGCAAACTGTTTCATTTCGTCAAATGGCAAGGCTGGCCCAGTTCTTTCAATTCCTGGGTCGCGGCCAACCAGGTGAAACGACTATAAAGCCAGACACCACTGCCGTCATCCTTCATTCCACGTCCGACCACAGTGCTATGGACAAACAGCAGCTGCCTCTGAACACAGCGTCTCCCAAAACGCGCAAAGCGCAAGTGGGCTTTCTGGTGATACTGCTAACCCTGCTGAGTGTGTTGTACGGAGGTGTGTTTTACGACGTAGCCTATGTCAGCACGTTACTTAACCAACTGAGAACACCAGCCACCAGTGAATCCGGTCTACAGATAGCACCAGTCAACCCCGTATCGAGCCCAGTCACCACCACACCCCGTGTACAAGCCCCATCGAGCTCCACACCAAGCTCCACACCTACACCAAGTACACCCACTACGTCTGAAAACCCACCGGATTTCATCCCTCACACTGAACAGACAACGACGGCCGACGTTATACCCACCACCATCATCACTCACAGTGAACAGACAACGACGACCGACGTTGTACCCACCACCACCACTCCAGTTCACTCGTACCAAATTTACAAGAGCGGGTTACCACGACAGCGGATACACCTCGAACCATGGACCCTCGATGGCAGCATCCCTTCACTTGCGTCATCGCAGGACCGACGGGTTCCGGCAAAACGCACTTCGTCAGGAAGCTCCTTCAACACGCCGACGGCATGATCACCCCACCTATTGCTCGAGTCGTGTGGTGTTACGGAGAATGGCAGGAAGCGTATGCAGCAATGCCCCACATCACGTTCGTGGAAGGCCTACCCAACCTGGCCGATTTGGAACCTGACACCTTGGTGGTTCTGGATGATCTCATGGCGGAGACGGATGCGCGGGTCACCCAACTCTTTACCAAAGGCAGCCATCATCGACGGCTCAGCATCATCTACATTGTGCAGAATCTGTTCAGTAAAAACAAAGAACATCGGAACATCAGCTTAAATGCCCACTACCTGGTGGTCTTCAAAAACCCGAGAGATACTACTCAACTGCTGCACCTGGCGAGACAGATGTATCCCGGCCGCACACCGTTTGCGTTGGAAGCCTTCAAAGATGCCACAACCCCTCAGCACGGGTATATGCTCTTCGACCTCAAGCAAGCCACCCCCGACCACCTTCGACTACGGACCGCCATCTTTCCCGGAGAGACCCAATAATGTAAACACATCCACAGTGGCGCCCCCAGTTGGGCTGTGTGTTTGATGATGGGAATAATAAAAAGAATTAATACCACAGCATGGTTCACTTTCTCTCTGTTCTCTGAAGTAGATAAAAAGAGCAGAGTTGTGGGTTCTAGCATTAGTTGTACCCACCCGTGTTGGCCGCTTCCGTGTTGGGTCCAGTATTGGGTGGACTCTTCGGCCGACAATGAACCACACGAAAAAAATGGTCCTCGTCGAACCACGGTTCCTTCAAAACCTCCAATCGCCCTACCCTGTCCCACCTACGGTGAAGACCATAAACACCCTCGATGGAGAGATGCAACAGATCTTACAGAGACCGGGGTTAAGCGACAGTGAGAAAGTACAACGGTACAATGAGACGCTTCAACGGTACATGACGTTCATGGACCAATACAAAACCCTCTCTACCCCAGCACCACCACCACTACCACCACGTGACACACTGCCGACCTCAGCACCGCTCCAACAGCCGCCATTACCAGGGGTACCACCCACAGCCCCACAGTGGATGGAAGACGAAGTGCTGAAGAGTGTACCTGCATCGTTCAAGAAACAAGCTAACATGACTTGGAATGATAAAGGCGAACTCCTGGTACAGAATCAGGTGGTCTCCGGGACCCACATGACGGATTCAGTGAATGACCTGATGCGTCAACGCAGGTCGCACACAGATCCTCGAGGATGGGAGGTCTTCGCTTAAGGCTTGAAAGACATCCATGTACCACAGGAATTGGTGGGGAATCCCCACCGCTGGGCCTTTATGCAGAGGACCCAGCAATCGCCGAGTGGCCCACTACCTTCTTGGGAAGCCGAATGGAAACCGGAGTCACCCCCCAACACATCACCACAACAACGGGCACCTCCTTTTCAGACCTTTAAAAAACCATCCTCGATCAGGACACCCCACATCTCCAGAGCCGTGATACGTAGCAAGTCACCGCGACGAACACGACGCCGGACACAACCGCCCAAGGCCTGGAACATCTATTAAAACCAACAGCAGCAGCAGGACAGCTCAGTCGCCATGTTTTACCTCACCCTACCCAGTAACAGTTCGCTGGATGTGTTTCCTGACAACACCTTGGCCAAGTACGTCACCCAGTTACCGCAACCGTTGCATTTACCTGGACGCTGGGAATGTGGCCTCGTGGATATCCAATACCCTTACTCGTGGTACAACGTGCGAGCCAATGAAGTGTGGTACGAGGTGACCTACGAAGCCAAAAACACCCGACTCTCCCTCCCCGAAGGCCAATACGATACCCCCAAGGAGTTCATGCAGGGGCTGACAAGACTGTTGCATTATAAGGCTCTACGGGAGGTCACGAATGTTTCAAAACCCATCAAATCCTTTCCCTTCAAGAATCACGTGGACTTCGATTACAACACACACAACGGCAAGGCACAGATCCTCCTCACCGCCAACGTGAGTGTCGTACTGAGTCATATCCTACAGCAAATGCTGGGTCTCGCTCACGCGACCTACACGGGTCCATCCGAGGACCATGGCCAGACCGCGATGGATATAAAGGCGGGTATGTACGGACTCTACGTCTACTCGGACGTAGTCGACAACCACATCGTGGGCGATATCAACACACCTCTGTTACGGGTGGTGCCCATTAAAAAGACGTATGGAGATCAAGTCACCCACAGTTTCACTCACATGCTCTACCTACCCGTACGACAAACCGACATCAACACTATCACGGTGGATATAAGAGATGACACGGGACGACCGGTGGCATTCGAACGAGGAAAAGTGGTGCTGACACTTCATTTTCGACAAGCACGTGCTCCCCATTTTGTATAATGAAGGTCCCTTACGAGTGCGATGCACGCAGCTATATGGACTATTATGCCCAACATGCTGGCGGTGGCCTTCCGGTCTTTAGTGGTGCACGCATGCAACGAGGACATGGACTGGGGAACATACTCGGGAGCATCGTCAAAACGTTCCTGCCCTTGGTGACGCGTGGGGTGAAAGCAATCGGCAAACAAGCGGTACGCAGTGGACTGCAAGTCGCCGGTGATGTCTTGGGGGGTACGGCACCCAAAGAAGCCTTGAAACGGCGGGCCAAAGAAGCGGGAGGCGTCTTGGTCGCCAAAGCACAACGCACCGTAGGGAATAAAAGACCTGCACCACCGAGACCACGCACCAGTCGACGACCGACCCAGCGACGACGCACATCGAAGATCCAGGATATCTTTTCTTAACCATGTCCTTGATCCACGCAGAGTCCTGCCCCTCCACCAACAGTGAATTTGATTTGTGGACCGTGCCGCCCACACAGACCAGTGCCGAACAAGGATTATGGGTGGAGCATCTCCCGCTCTCCAGCATCAACGAAACAGGGCCCATCGAGTTCGCCATCAGTAATGCGGATACGGCCTATGTGGATTTAGCCCATACGTACTTGTATGTGAAAGCCAAGGTCTTCAATGAGGATGGCTCCAGAATCATCCAAGCTGCAACGGTGGGCCCGACGAATCTCTGGCTGCACTCGATGTTTCAACAGGTGGATATTTTTCTCAGCGACAAACTCATCAGTGACTCGACCAACACGTACCCCTATCGAGCCTACATCGAGACGCTGTTGTCGCATGGACGAGAGGCTAAAAAATCTCAACTGACAGCCGCTTTATTCTACCAGGACACAGCCGAGCACATGGACACGGTGGACAATGAAGGATATAACAAACGGAAGGCTTTCACTGCGAACGGCGCCTCGGTGGATCTCATGGGTCGACTACACGCAGACATGTTCATGCAAGACCGGTACCTCTTGAACAAGATCCCCATCAAAATCCGACTGATACGGGCGCCTCCGACCTTCGCCTTGATGGCCACTAACGTAGACGGGCATGCAGCTGACTATAAGATTGTCATCCAAGACGCAGTCCTGTATGTCCGAAAAGTGAAACCGAATCCAGCCGTTCAATTGGGACACATGAAAGCCTTGGAAACAAAACCAGCCCAGTACCCTATCCGACGTGTACAAACCAAAGTGTTCTCTGTTCCTGCTGGAAATATGAGCGCCAACAAAGAAAACCTGTTCCTGGGGGAACTACCCAAGCGATTGATCCTGGCCTGTGTGGAAAATACCAGTTTCAGCGGAGCCTACCCAGAGAACCTGTTTGACTTTAAACATTTCGACATCAATTTTGTGGCCCTGCATGTGGATGGACAACAGGTGCCAGCCACGGCCTTAACACCCAACTTTGGGCGCAGGAATTTCATTCGAGCCTATCAGAGCCTGTTTACAGCCACCGGTCAAATCAACCAGGACGAAGGGAATATGATCAGTCGCGAGAACTACGCGAACGGATACATGTTGTTCTGTTTCGATCTGACCCCCACCTTAGAGAACGACCATCAGCTGGCCCTGGCCAAGCAAGGCAATTTACGGTTGGAAATCCACTTTGCACGAGCCCTCGGGACCACCGTCAATGTGATCTGCTATGCCGAGTTTGACAACATCATTCAAGTGGACAAGGCGCGCAACGTCCTGTGTGACTTCTCCACCTAACATGGATACAGACCAGATAACCACCGTGCTGGAGATTGACCCAGGGACACGTATGGTCTTTCAAGGGGTGTTCGCCCGAGATGTGTTCCCATTAGACCGTATGTATCCTGCTGCATACGTTCTCAACACGGATCCGATGGATCGGCCCGGTGAACATTGGGTGGCCGTGTACTTGACAGAAGCGCAGGGCGAATACTTTGACCCGTACGGCCTGCCACCCCTCCATCCCGATTTAACAGACTTCATCCCGATTTAACAGATCCCATCAAAATTCGACTGATACGGGCGCCTCCGACCTTCGCCTTGATGGCCACTAACGTAGACGGGCATGCAGCTGACTATAAGATTGTCATCCAAGACGCAGTCCTGTATGTCCGAAAAGTGAAACCGAATCCAGCCGTTCAATTGGGACACATGAAAGCCTTGGAAACAAAACCAGCCCAGTACCCTATCCGACGTGTACAAACCAAAGTGTTCTCTGTGCCTGCTGGAAATATGAGCGCCAACAAAGAAAACCTGTTCCTGGGGGAACTACCCAAGCGATTGATCCTGGCCTGTGTGGAAAATACCAGTTTCAGCGGAGCCTACCCAGAGAATCCGTTTGACTTTAAACATTTCGACATCAATTTTGTGGCCCTGCATGTGGATGGACAACAGGTGCCAGCCACGGCCTTAACACCGAACTTTGGGCGCAGGAATTTCATTCGAGCCTATCAGAGCCTGTTTACAGCCACCGGTCAAATCAACCAGGACGAAGGGAATATGATCAGTCGGGAGAACTACGCGAACGGATACACGTTGTTCTGTTTCGATCTGACCCCCACCTTAGAGAACGACCATCAGCTGGCCCTGGCCAAGCAAGGCAATTTACGGTTGGAAATCCACTTTGCACGAGCCCTCGGGACCACCGTCAATGTGATCTGCTATGCCGAGTTTGACAACATCATTCAAGTGGACAAGGCGCGCAACGTCCTGTGTGACTTCGCCACCTAACATGGATACAGACCAGATAACCACCGTGCTGGAGAATGACCCAGGGACACGTATGGTCTTTCAAGGGGTGTTCGCCCGAGATGTGTTCCCATTAGACCGTATGTATCCTGCTGCATACGTTCTCAACACGGACCCGATGGATCGGCCCGGTGAACATTGGGTGGCCGTGTACTTGACAGAAGCGCAGGGCGAATACTTTGACCCGTACGGCCTGCCACCCCTCCATCCCGATTTAACAGACTTCATGGATCAAGGCACAGAGACGTGGTGTTGGAACAGTCAAACGTTGCAAAGCCTGACCAGTAGCGTGTGCGGACAATATTGCTTGTTTTACCTGTACCATCGATGCCGGGGCAGAACCTTATCTACCATCGTACAGATGTTTGACGAGTACCCCAAGGCCGAGGACCGCGATGTACTCGTATATGACTGGGCCGTCCATCATTTCAATGTACAAGCCCCGTTCTGGGCTTAAGTTCTTTCAATGTACAAGCCCCCTGTTCTGGGCTTAAATTTACAAGCCCCCTGTTCTGGGCTTCAGTTCTTTCAATGTACAAGCCCCCTGTTCTGGGCTTCAGTTTTCACGTGGTTGTTCTCACGTTGTTGTTGTTGAATAAAAAAAATGAGATCTCACTAAAAAAACCCTATCTTGTGTGTTTTCTATATAAGCATAATGCATGAAGGCTATAACAGACATGTGGGGATTCGGTGAAACTGGCTTCGAACACCGTGGAGAAAGTAGCCCATCAGTGGCCTAGGATAATCCGAAATTCACCCGCGCAGGCGTGCGGCCGGATAACCCGCGCGCGCTGCGGCCGGGGCGGGGCGGGGCGGGGCGGGGCCGGGCCGGGCCGGGCCGGGGAAAACCCGGATGTTGAACTTCCGGACCCTACGTGTAAGGGGAACATTGGAACTCTTCTGTGTTCGAATGTAGTTTTAGTGAAACCCGGAAGTGACGTCTGTGCGAACAACCACCACCACCCAACCACAACCATGGACCCATAGTGGTGGGTCACACACACACCCTCACGCATCCCCCAACATGCCTGCTTTCTATACTACGACCAGACTGCGCATGCGCAGACTCTTGAACACGGACGAACCCTGAGTCCAGTCGGATGCTGCTTCACGAGAGCTTCAACATAAGACCTCATACGACTCCATCGGGCCCATAGTGAACCATGTCGGCGCCAAAAATGTCTATTTCCATACACTTTCTCTACTGCGCATGCGCAAAATGACGTCAGTTCCACGTCACACCCACCCCGTCGGATACACCCTCACGTATGCTTTACATTGATACCTCACTCGACCCCATCAGACCATTAGGGGCCTACCTAAACCCCAACACGTCTATTTCTATACTACGGCCAGACTGCGCATGCGCAGACTATTGACAACGAACGACACACTAGCCCAGGCGAATGCTCCCTCACGACAGCTTCAACATAAGACCTCACACGACACCATAGGTTCATTAGGGGCTCACCTAAACCCTAAAACGTCTATTTCCACACCCTTTTCCCAGAATTCCCTGTCTGCGCATGCGCAGAATATGGACAACGGTCGAGACACTAGTCCAATCGGATGCCCCCTCACATAGGCTTCACATTGATATCTCACTCAACTCCATCGGCTCATTAGTGGCTCACCTAGATCCCAAAACGTCTATTTCCATACCCTTTTCCCACAATTCCCTGTTTGCGCATGCGCAGAATGTGGACAACGACAGAGACACTAGTCCAGGCGGATGCCCCCTCACATAGGCTTCACATTGATACCTCATACAACTCCATCGGCCCATTAGGGACCCCCTCGATCCCAAAACGTCAATTTCCATACCCTTTGTCTACTGCGCATGCGCAGAAGGACGATATTCCAACCCCACACGCATCCCATCGGATGCGCCTTCACGAATGCTTCACATTGATACCTCATACGACTCCATCGACCCACTAGGGGCTCCCCTAGATCCCAAAACGTCTATTCCATACCCTTGGTCCACCGCGCATGCGCAGAATGACCATATTCCAACCCCACACCCAGCCCATCGGATGCCCCCTCACATATGCTTCACATTGATACCTCATTCGACTCCATCGGACCACTAGTGACCCACCTAGACCCCAAAACGTATATTTCCATACCCTTGGTCTACCGCGCATGCGCAGAATGACGATATTTCAACTCCACCTCCACCCCATCAGATGCCCCTTCACGAATGCTTCACATTGATACCTCATACGACCCAATCGGTACACTAGGGACCCCTCTCGCCCTCTTCGGGATCTCCGTGACATCTTCGGGCACCTACGTGTCTCTTCGGTGATCTCCGTGACATCTTCGCAACATTGTAGCGAACGTGCAACAATGTTGCAATTCGGGGAGCCAGGTGCTCGGCACGTGAACTCACTCACGCAGACGACAGACCAGGTGTTCACCGCAACATTGTAGCGAACGTGCAACAATGTTGCAATTCGGGGAGCCAGGTGTTCGGCACGTGACAACCCAAGCAGACGACAGCGAAATTCTGACGGGAAAACCCCCATCGAAGAGACACGGAGGTGAACGACATTGTGGGAAAACCCCACAGACAAGTCAGTACATCTCCTATCATGTTCCCACGGACCTCACCGAAAAGACACGGACCTGACCGAAGAGACACGGAGGTGAACGACATTGTGGGAAAAACCCCACAGACAGGTCAGTACATGTTCCCACGGACCTCACCGAAAAGACACGGAGGTGAACGACATTGTGGAAATAACCCACAGACAGATCAGTACATATCATGTTCACAGGTCACGCGCCATTCACCCAGACCGGAAGTGACGTCATACGGCATGTTCACAGGTCACGCTCCATTCACCCAGACCGGAAGTGACGTCATACGGGACTGGTGGCGCCCCCTGGCGGAAAAAGGGGAACCAAGAGTTACCTCCCTGGAAAATATGAGTCTTGCGGTCCTTTCCCTACTACTCACGCTAATCCCCTGTATGTTTTTTTTACTACAATGCACTAATTTTCTTATTCTCCAAACTTGTAGGTTTGACTGTGTACTCTGATATAAGACCAAAAAAAACAAAAATCGAGATTTTGAAGCTTCGACTCCGTACAGTAACCTTAACGCCCTATCGTAATCAGTATAGTATTCAGATCATAGACGTCGTCTATCCATGTACTAAGGATTCCCCCTTTGGATTTGAGAGAAAAATCCGAGAGCGGGAATTATTCTGAATGCTAGAACTTGGGTCAGTGTTTCCGTTTGGTTTAAATGATAATGTCAGTCGGTTCGGCAATGCTACAAACCGCCGTTCAAATATATCCAACATTACCCAACTATTTAAACCCCATCAACGGAGACATCGCAGCCATGGTTGGCGAAAGTATAATAGTTCGATGATTCACGATCATATCACTTTAAATTACTTTGGGTTTAACTAACACACCCAATAGTATACATAGCCTACGTACAGTTCTGTATGCGTTACCTCTGAGAGCTTTAGATCAAATAGCCAGAGATATACAACTATCTGCGTCTTCAGGAAATATAATATCATCAAAAATCATTAAAGTATGTCAAGATATAGCGTATTTTCGGTTGTATCGTCCAGTGAACATAATCGAAACATCTCAAGATGATTTTTCTTGAAACTCAACTACTTAGATAAAGGACTGGACATCATTAATTTACCTCGAATCCTGAATGATCTAATTCCGCTTAACCCGGGGCTGGGGGCCGTATGAACCCATGTACTTCAAGAACCTCATGGTACTCATATGAACAGTCACAATCAAAGCGTGACTGAGATACATCATTCTTTAGATGACGACTTTACAACGAATATTGTGACAAATGCTTATTTAGTGAAATTATTTGTCATGATGTATTTAGGAAATGAAGCGAAGATAACACAAGTCATATTTTGCTTTGTACTTACAAGATTCAAGATTCAAGATTCAAATTTTATTGTACAGACACCAGCAATGCAGCAGAGTACAAAACATGAAATGAAGATGACCACATTTAACAGTTGAACAGCAATATAACAATATGATCATAATACTCATAATATGACTAGAAGTATATATACATATAGTAATCTAAATACCGTACGTACGCAAAACACTGGACCTTAAGTTTTGCTTTGTTCATTAAACCACAAAAAGATGTTAGAGCAGATTTGCCCAGTCAGTCTTGTGTCCTGGCAAGACATTATAAAAACAAACTTTTCATTATGTGTCCAGTTCGCGAATGCTGGATAAAGTGATGTAATTGCCTCAAATAATATGACCCTACTTGACGTAAATTTATTACAAAAGATCACGAAGTGGATTTCATCCTCTACAGTGAGACATGTACTACATAGCCGTTGTTCGACCGGAGTTTTTGGTCTTGTATGTCTACCGACTTCTATTGCTAACTTGTGGTCGCTCAATCTGAATTTTGAAAAACATTTTCTCACTTCTAAAGACCTACACAATGATAAATATGGTTCGTATGAGATGTTAAATTTAAAGAGACGATACGATCGCATCTTGTTATTAACGCCTGGCTGCAGTTGATCTTGGACTGATAGTGTGAATAGTTTATTAACATAATTATCTAATGAGGACTGAAGAAAACTGCAATGTACGCTTTCCACGTTGCAAATATTTAATTTATCTTGCAAAAACTGTTTGAGTTTAAATAGCCAACCAACTTTCTTGTTAGACAATGCAATTTGTTCCTGTAATGCGTGGTGAGTAAGTCTATCACCCTCTTGTTGTATATATTTGAGGTATTTAACGGACCTCATAGCAATATCATATATAAGGGGCTTGATACCCAATTCGGCTCGAACGCCCCAGTTGTGTGTACCCTTATTCAATAGCCGTTTATGATATTTGTTTTGGACCTTTTCAAAAGCGGTAGTGTCAAAATTTTTGTAAAGCAGCGCATCCACCCCCCAGATCTCCGATGCATATAGAAGAACAGGTTTCACAAGAGACTGATAAAGTAGGCATGCGGTTCTAACCGGCACATTTTTATCATTTAGATTATTAATAAGAGCGTATGATGCTCTAGAACCCTTTTGACTCAAATGTAAAATATTCTGTCTGAAATGTCCTGTTCGAGAAAATACCACGCCCAAATATGTATATTCGTTAGCTATGTCCAAGATAGAGTTTCCAAAAGTCCACTGGATGTTGTAGGAGCTATTGAAAGGACCCTTCTTAAATATAACGACTTTGGTTTTGGAGAGGTTTACCTCCAAACCGTTATCTTCACAATATTTATGTAGTTGATTAAGCGACACTTGTAAGCCAGTTTGGGATTCGGACAACAATAGCATATCTTTATTGTTCACTCTGTACAGAAATACATAGCTTTGATGAATTGTTCTTCTTTGGATCTCACTGCAATATCGCGGGCAGTGTGTTGCTATTTTTAGCTCAGCATGGTAAATCCTATAGTTCACGTGGCGGTTCAAACTGTAGTATTTCTGGATTCCAAATGCCCCCGACGAGCTAGATTGTGTGCTAACGGTTACATTATTGTTCATGGTTATTGATTTATGAACTCGCTAACGATAATTCATGTTGGTATTGGATAAACTCCTAGCGATGTCACTTGTATTTTGATGTCACGATCTTCGTGGGCAGCCATCTTGCTTGTTGTCGTAATTATACTCTCGCGAATACTGTCATGTTTCTCTTCTGTTGATTGGCATACGAACACTGTTGTTTGCTTGTGTATTCATGATCTAGAATTATTAACTAATTGCTAGATAACTCATAAAGGTGGTTTCTGTATCGAAACATTTGTTTATACGCAATTGTTGTCAGTCAAAACTTTGGTTTGAAGAGTACTTGAATATCACGTGACCACAGCGGCGGGAAAGGTATAAATTGCGCAGTTCTCGCATTTGACTTCACTTTGCCGTGGGCGAGAGCCCAAAGATGTCCTGCTTTTAGAAGCCCCCAAGAGCAAATAGAAGAACCAGTAGATGTACTAATAGATGTCATAAGACGATAAGAAGTGCCAGCCTTTCTTTAGATGTAATCAGACGTCCAATGTTACACTTCAGGTATGATGCAAGCTTGGTAAAACAAGCAAAACTCAGACGTCCCCGCACTCACAAATAGAGATGTATAAATCCATTTCGTGATTTAGATGAGTTGACACAGATGTAGCGATAATCAGAAGTATATCCCTTCCTGAAGTCTTGAATAAATAAACGTCCCTAAACTGTGATGAGTTGATAGAATTCCTATTCTATCGCACTGTAGATGATTCTGACAAATAACCTCACCCAATCATTTCAGTTCAGTGTTCCACTCGGATTGACTGACGATGTTGTTTTTGTCAGCGAGGTAGACAATCAGAGATGCCCGCTGGTCACGTACAACATGCAGCAAACGGCAACAATGTTACAATGCGCTCGCATTCCACAGCTATAGTCCGTTTCAATCGTGCGGTTCGATGCTGTTGTGGTCACGTTTATTTTCATAACAGAAGCTACTTATATGTCATGATAGATGAAACTGATATGATAATTTACGACAGTCAAAAGACTATTTGTATGCTGGTAAGTGGCATTTATTGGTTATACGTTGAAGAGGAATTTGCCCTGTAAATATACAGAATAAAAGTGTGTCATTTTCCTTTTAATACTGGAGTTAACTTCTTCTTTTATATGTGGGTGGATTGGACCACCATTAACATTGGTGTATTGGTAAAATCAGACTTTAACAACATCCCAACCGGGATAATGAGTACAAGACAACAAGGTCGTTGTTGAGAACGTTATATTTACTGCTGGAACATCTCACCGACATCCTTGTAGGTGTTATAAAATATTAGCAACATCTTGGGATACCTATTCTATATATGAGTTCAGATATCTCTCTATATCTGTGGTGTCAGAAATCCAGACTTATTATCAAAGTATCTTACTGGGAAGATACTGAGCTATCCGAGAAGTACATAACTTGCTGCTATCCTGACCGGTGTATATTCTGTGGATCATTATAGTGTATTTTAACTACATTATACTGTAATCAGAGTCGATACCCGTAACATTTTCTGGTGTCAAGAAGTGGGATCCAACATCTTTTTTAAGACGGATCCTGTGATGCGAACCTGCCAGACTTGTTTTTTTTAATTAATGAGAAGTTGATTGTGAGACCTATTTTATACCATGGAGGGTGACAAAATTGAACGTCCAGTCAGACGTGGTAGACGAACTGGACTAGGTAAACTTAAACTCGGAGATGACACCACTACGAGTGAAACTGATGGTGCCGATGCAATTTTAAGCGACGTCCAGATGGAATCTACATTGGTCGAGAAGGATGATAATCCTCTGATCTCAGAGAGAGATGTTAATAGTGCAGTCCATGATTTTAGAAGCTTCCAACCGAATTCTTCGTCACATTATGCATTGGCTGCAGAAAGCGGTGATACGTACCTACCGATAGATATGAGACGCCAGTTGACAGACGTGGTAGGGAGTGTCATGAAAGATGCAATGACTGATTTGGCTGATATGATGAAAGGTGTTTTCAGAGATGTATGTGAGGTCTCTAGAGGGACAAAAACTGTGAATGGACATTCAGATGCTAAACATGGCAATTTCAGCAGATTAAATAAGCGGAGTAAAATACAAAGCAGGTCTGTGAGTCAAAATGCGTCTTCAAGTAGTGAGGAGAATAGTGATTTTGAAGAAGTTGGGAGTGAAACTAGTCGAATAACAGTCAGACGGAATAGACGTAAACTATCAAATCATGGTGCGAAACTTCCAGCTTTCACTGGGATGGAGCGTTGGGAGGTTTGGTACAACCGATTCGAAGATGTGGCTACCCTTAACGGTTGGTCAACTGATGAAAAATTGTGTGAATTGCTTCCCAGGCTGCAGGGAAAAGCTGGCGAATTTGTATACGGTCAACTGTCACGGAAAGTGAGGTCTGATTTTGTATCTTTAATCGAGGAACTGGATCATAGGTTCAGACGAATTGAGACGGCTCAGAGATATGGGGCACAATTCAGTAACCGGGAGCAGAAAGTCGGTGAGAGTGCAGAGGAATATGCGGCAGAGTTGAAAAGGCTTTACGATAAAGCTCACGCTGATCGAGACCGTAAAACTCGGAAAGAAGACTTACTTCGGCGATTTCTCGATGAGCTCGTAGATGATAAAGCACGGTTCCATGTGGAATATGTGAAGGAACCCAGTGATATTGATATGGCTGTTTATGAGGTGGTTAATTTTGTCGAGACTCAGAGGCGTATCACCCCGAGCGAATCTGGTGACAGAAGGTCGAGAAAGCCGATGCGAGTTGTTAATTCTGATTGTGATAATGTCCAGAATGATCTTAGATGTGAAGAGACTCAAGAATCTGAGGAAGTTATTCGGACAGCACCTCAAACTCGTGCAAATACTAAATCCTGGAATAAAGGGAAGATAAGTCCCAGTAAGCCAGATGAAATTAAGGAGAAGCAAGCCAAGGAGAATGGGGAATCTAACAAATGTGCCGCAGAGATACAGAAACTCCGTCAAGAGTTTTCTGGAACGATGGATTCTCTGAAGAAGCAAGTTGAGCATTTAACTGATAAGCATCAGGCGCTGATCAAGCCAAGACGAAATCTCCCTGAGAGACGAAATCCGCCATCTTATGGTGACGTCCAGACACAACAGCCTTGTAAAAATTTCACTACGTTTACAGGATGTTATCGATGTGGTGGGGACCATTACGTGCGAGACTGTACATACCATGTCTCTGGTCAACTAAAGGTAACTGCTAAGCCATTTATCTCGCAGAGGGAGCAAAACCAGTATGGTGTTTCACAGGATATGACAAGGGGTTATGGTTTTAATCAGAGGTCTTCGGCAAACTACCAGGGACCGGTTCAGAAGGCCGAGGGGCGGTCCCCCAGAGTTTAGGCCCATCAGATGTTGATACTAGGAAGACTCCAGATGCGGATGGAAATAATCCGTTTGATGTCGAATTCGTCAGACGAGAGAAGCAGAAATATGATGGAGTGTACATAAACGGTGCTTTGCAGGGACAAGACGTAGTTTACACGGTGGATACTGGTGCGACTGCGACTATCATTTCCAACCGAGTATATTCTAATATACCCGTGGAGAGACGTCCTAAACTGAAGCTTTCGGGTATTCGGAATTTTGCATGTGCTGACGGTCGGAAGATGGATTATAAGGGCAGGGCAGTATTCGAGATCTTCCTGGGATCGCTTAAATTAGAGCATGAGGTTGCTGTGGCGGAGATAGAAGATGATGTACTATTAGGGACAGATATCTTGCAGATGAGAGAGAGTGGACCGGCTGATTTGTTGCTCAGTGAAGGGAAGATGATATTAGATGGAGTAGTTATTCCACTGGAGCAGATACACACTCCCAGAGTGAGACGAGTCCAAGCAGCTGATCATTATATTGTACCCGCCATGAGTGAAGCTGTTATTGATGTTTTTGTTAATAAAATTGATGTTGTTCACGACAAAATTTTGGTTATTGAGCCGTCTTTATCTTTTACAGAATCTCATTCACTTGTTGTTGGTTCTTGTTTAGTGGATGTTGATAATAATACTACAGTGAAGATGAGGGTTCTGAATCCATTCTTGGAAGCGAAGTCGATCAAACAGGATACCTGTGTTGGCTACGCAGAGGAAATAGAACCAGAGGTGACGATAATAGCCAATGCCAAAGACGAACTTGAGGAGGAAACCGGTGACTTGATCAGAAATACGAAACGTGGTGATTCTAAAATGGCTGGCTGTAATAATGTGAAGGGGATAGAAGTAGTTCCACCACATTTAGAAGAACTATATTGTGATGCGGTGAAAGAAGTAGTTCCAAGTAACCATGCTACTGTGGCGGCCGTGTTGAATGAATATCAGGATGTTTTTTCTCGGGATGAATTTGACCTTGGGCTTACTCATCTTACAGAGCACGCCATTAATACCGGTGATGCGGTGCCTATAAAACAACCTCCACGTAGAATACCATTAGCATTTGCGGGAGAAGATCTTAAGGCACTGCAGAAGTTACAGAAGCAGGGGTCTATAAGGCCATCGACGTCTCCATGGGCATCACCGATAGTTCTTGTCCGAAAGAAAAATGGTTCTATTAGGCCATGTATTGATTTTCGACGTGTAAATGCGGTCACAGAAAAAGATGCTTTTCCTATTCCCAGGACACAAGATTGTCTAGATGCAGTTGAGGGTGCCTCGTGGTTTTCGACGTTGGATTTGACGTCAGCTTATAACCAGGTGCCGGTTAAGAAAGAGGACATACAAAAGACTGCGTTTGTAACGAAGTATGGTCTCTATGAGAATACTACAATGCCTTTCGGGTTATGCAACGCCAGTGCAACGTTCCAGCGCGTGATGGAACTTGCTCTCGCTGGTTTGCAGTGGACCCGATGTATTATTTACATAGATGATTTGGTTATTTTCGGTCGAACCTTTGACGAACACCTAAGCCGACTGAAAGAAGTTTTAGAAAGGATAAGACAGGCTGGTCTTAAACTGAAGCCAGTTAAGTGCCAGATGTTCCAAAGGGAGGTAACATTTCTTGGACATGTTATCTCAGAGGATGGAGTTCTACCAAATCCCGACAACATTAAGAAGATAAGAGACTGGCCAACGCCAAAGAATGTCACAGATGTTCGTGCCATACTGGGGATGGGAAGTTATTACAGGCGTTTTGTAAAAGACTTCTCAAAGATGGCGTATCCATTGACAGAGCTTACTAAGAAGAATAAGCCATTCTGTTGGACGTTAGAATGCCAGAAGGCTCTTGATGATCTTAAAGAAGCATTGATGGGTCCAGACGTGATGGGATATCCACGGGATGGTGGTGAATTCATTCTCGACACTGATGCATGTGATGTTAGCATTGGTGCAGTTTTGTCGCAGGTACAAGATGGCCGAGAGAGGGTGTTAGCTTATGCTAGCCGATCCCTAAACAAAGCCGAGCGTAATTATTGTGTGACGGACAGGGAGCTATTAGCTGTGAAATATTTTATGGAGTATTTCAGACAGTACCTGCTCGGCAGAAAATTTTTGGTGCGAACAGATCACCAGGCTCTGAAATGGCTGTTTAGTCTAAAGGAACCAAAGAATCGCATAGCACGGTGGATTGAGACACTATCAGCATTTGATTTCACAATTGAGTATCGTCCGGGGAATAAACATGGAAACGCAGATGGAATGTCGCGCTGTCCAAACCCAAGAGAATGTGAATGTTCGAATGCCGATGATAGTAACAAGTTGAAGTGTGGACCTTGCTCACGATGCCTAAAACGAACGTCTGAGATGCAGAGTTCATTGCTTAGAGTTGATGTGGAGCAATCGGTTCGGAAATTAACATCTGTGGAGACGGAAAATGTTGTAGAGTCAAAGATGCCAATAAAGTCATTCTTCCACTATATTGTAGTAGTGTTCATGTCTCTTCTAACAGTCTTCCGTCTTGAATCTTTCAAGTTTACAGGGTATTCTTGCATGAAGATGATGTTCAAGACAATCACTTCGGCATGTGGGATGCAATTGATGAAGTGTGTCGAGTATCTACAATATGCGTTATTTGATGTCCACGGTAGGAGTGTTACCCGGAAGGTAACCGAGACTCCTTGGATGCAAGGATTTTCCATGGCAGAACTACATAGGAGACAGCATGATGATCCTGATATTGCACCCATTTTGAAGTGGATGGACGACGGCAAAAGGCCGTATGGAGCGATAGTGTGTGGCGCCAGTCCAGTGACGAGACATTACTGGAACTGTTGGGATAACCTTGAGTTGAAGGACGGGGTCCTATTTCGACATTTTGTGAGGAAAGATGCCACTGGAGCGCATTGGCAGTTCCTCGTGCCTAGATCCATGCGTGAGTATGTGCTGAAGCAGATGCACAATTCTGTTCTTGCTGGACATTTGGGTGTTAAAAAGACACGTGAAAAAATCTTGCAGAGATTTTACTGGATGGGTCTGAGGGAAGATGTAAATAATTGGGTGATGAGATGTGACAGCTGCAGTGCAAATAAACCACTGTCTTATTGGCCACGAGCTCCACTAGGAGATATGAGAGTTGGTGCACAGCTGGACCGTCTCGCGACAGATATACTCGGGCCATTTCCTGTCACGCCTAGAGGAAATAAGTATATCTTGGTGGTAACAGATTACTTCACAAATTGGGTTGAAGTTCTTCCTGTGCCAGATCAAACAGCTGTGACCACTGCACAGAAGATACTTGATGAAGTGATCAGTCGTTTTGGTTGTCCGCTCGACATCCACAGCGACCAAGGGTCGAATTATCGCAGTGATATATTTGTGGAATTATGTCGTCTGTTGGAGATTAGGAAGACCAGAACATCGCCACGACACCCACAGGGTAATGGGAAAGTGGAGAGGTTTAATCGAACTTTAGTACGGATGATCAGAGCTTACCTTAGAGGACAGCAGAGGGAATGGGACCTGCATCTGGGTTGCTTAGCAGCGGCTTATCGGGCAACACCACATGAAGCTACTGGTTTGACACCGAATCTGTTGATGCTAGGTAGAGAGGTTCGATTACCCGCTGAAGTGACATTCGGTTCTGGCGTTTCAAATGTGGGAGATGAATTTTCATCTTACGGTGAATATGTCGATCTTTTGCGTGATCGAATGCAGCATGCGCATGATATCGCTCGTGAACATTTGAAGTCTGCCACGAAACGGCAAAAGCAGACGTATGACGCGAAGATGGCATTCCATAAATACGCGCCGGGAGATTACGTCTGGTATTACCAGGAACTTAGACGCAAGGGCGAAAGTACAAAACTGATCTGTCCCTATGCGGGTCCTTACGTAGTTGTCGCGAAATTGAATGATTTGGACTACATCATTCAGTTTGACCGTGAAGGGAAACAGAGGGTTGTGCATCACAATAAACTAAAGCCATATGAGGGAACACTGAAACTGAAATGGGCGCTCAAAGCGGTTGCTAAGGCTAATAGGGATAGGTTGTCAAAACTTGGACGGAAGAAAATTGACGAACAAGTCCCATATTCCCTATGAAGAATCCTTAAACTATGTGTCAACCCCCTAAGCAGTTTGATGTTCTGATGTATACTTACCAGAAGATACTGACCATGTGTTCTGTTAATGGTTCAGTTTGCAATGTGAACTGAGAGATGAATATACTTACCAGCCTATGATTATTATTTTCTTCATTCACAGAACCTGTAATACTTGATGATGGCAGATAGAGCAGTCAGTGCCATGAGACGGCGTGGTTTGGCCATGAGATGTGTGAGGTGTGTCTACATAGGAGACCGTGCCATGTTAACAAAGCACACAGTTATGAACCACTTGTCTTCAGATGATGTGCCCTATGTTTGCTTGGTGTGTGGCAAGAAGGCCCTGAAGGGTGAGGAAATTGCTCGTCACATTGCCGAGAAACATACTGAAGTATCCCCTGAAGCCTGTATAGGAGGGAAGAAAACGGCATACCTCCTTTCCACAGCAGATGCCACCACATTGACAGAAGAAGAAAGTTTGAGTTTTTATCGGAAGGGTTTGAAAAAGAACATTAAACCTGCAACTTATGTTAGTGAATCTGAGAAGTCCACTCCTTCGACTACTCCTTCAAGAGATGCCTCTGTGTTGGAGACAGTTAGGTCATCCAATGGAATAGAAGCAATTCCGGTGTGCACGGGTGATCAACTGGCGCAGATGTATGTAGCCTTGCAGTCGAATCCTGGTTTGTTCGAGCAAGTGAAGAATGCGATGGAGTTGCAGAGTGCTGTCGCTAGCATTGAGATGTCTTCGCAGGGTGCCATTGAAGATAGTCGGGTTGTTGTAGTGAACCCACCTGTTTCGTCTAATGTGCCGGCTCCTACTAGTTATTGTGCCATGGGCGCTGTTCATGGAGAGAGTCTATCCATCCCTGCTGAGGTGTGTGCGATGGAGGATGGTAACGACGTTGACTCCCATCTGACTGATGTAGATGTGCCTTCTGGTATTAACTTACCTGATGTTGCTGTTCCTTCTTTGATTGTTCCTGAGGTTGATGTTGTTGTGCCTACTTTACCTGCAGATGTTGTTACAAATGTGATTGTTCCGGAACTGATTGAGGTACCACCAGCTTTCCGTGATGTTAAACCTGCTGTGGAAGTTGACAGTGTTATTTGTTTAGATGACATCGGTGATGTTATGGCTGATGTGTTGTCCGATTCTACTCCGATGATCTCGCCACTTCCGGCTACACCAAAGAAGATTGTTGTTCCCCCAGTTCACCCTTGTGGGTCGTTAAGTGAAAAATCTGAAACTGGAGTCAAGCCAGCGTTTGTGGGAGAACAGATGGTGCCAGTTTCTGCCATTGCAGAACTTGTCAAAAGTACGGTGAAGGAAACTGTGGAAGCTGTAACCGGTGCAATCATTGTTGCTGCTAGACGACAACCCCTGCCACCAGATCAAGATCTTCGGCCGATCTCCAATCAGTTAATGACGACGAACCTCAATCTTGGCCAAATTGCGGCACAGTTAAAGGTGGCATTCACTAAGAGTGCAGAGATGGTCGACCTGTTATGGGATATGTCTTCCAACATCGCCGCTTTCAAACTGGAGATGACCCGTTTGACCCGTGCAGTGTCTTGTTTGACGGCAGCATCACAGAACATTGATCAAAACTTATCTGTACATAACAACAACATCAACACAACCCTGCAAGGTACCCTTGACACTCATGCAACATTGACAGAGGCCATGCAGTTTCAGGCTGGTGAGCTTATTAGAACAACGGGCAAGCTGAACGAGTTTATAGAGGGTTCACGCAGGAAAGGTCGAGAATCTGGTTTGGTGAACCAAATCCTACAGCTGGAGGAATCAGTAAAACCCTCTGCCAGTGTCATACGTTCAGGGAAAAACGACACGACAATCAGCAGTGCGAGCAAGTCCTGTGAGGAACGACCTACTAAATCCTCCCACAATCAGAAGTCTTCAACATCATCTAGTAATGTACCCACTCGCCATACAGAATCAAAACCGAGAAGCCAGGAACGTCCAAAATCAGTGGTTTCCAGGAAACGTGGCCTACCGGAAAATTGTAGTCCAGATCGTGGTCTGAAAAAGCAAATGGCAAAAATAAAACGAGAGCAAGAAGACAAATTCCGGAACAGGAGATTAGCAAACAGAGAACTGTGAAGTTTATTAGCGAATATCGAACAGTGTTCATGGACTTCATGGAAATATTGTTGAAAACGACGTTTGAATTCTATTCATTCATTGATTCATTCACTCATGGACTTTCATTCTGATGGACTTACTGTGTAGTGTTATGGCTTACCTGATTCTGTGAACATCTGTTGTGTGATATCCGTGGATCCTGCACTAGTGACTCTCCGGATGATGAACTGTATATTGGTTGAGTATCAGTATAGTATTTCTCTGTGATTTCTCTTGTTGTTACATGTACATTTGTAGTACCGTACCGTATTGGCTGTCTTTTAGGTAAACTAGTGACGCTTGAAGTATTTCAGTGCAAGGGGATAGCTCCGCCACTATTGTTAGGTATCTAATCGTTCAGCGTTGAATTTATGCTTATATGTTGCTGAGGACAGCAAACAGATAAGTGGGGGGTAATGTGACAAATGCTTATTTAGTGAAATTATTTGTCATGATGTATTTAGGAAATGAAGCGAAGATAACACAAGTCATATTTTGCTTTGTACTTACATGAATATCTTTATTGTTCACTCTGTACAGAAATACATAGCTTTGATGAATTGTTCTTCTTTGGATCTCACTGCAATATCGCGGGCAGTGTGTTGCTATTTTTAGCTCAGCATGGTAAATCCTATAGTTCACGTGGCGGTTCAAACTGTAGTATTTCTGGATTCCAAATGCCCCCGACGAGCTAGATTGTGTGCTAACGGTTACATTATTGTTCATGGTTATTGATTTATGAACTCGCTAACGATAATTCATGTTGGTATTGGATAAACTCCTAGCGATGTCACTTGTATTTTGATGTCACGATCTTCGTGGGCAGCCATCTTGCTTGTTGTCGTAATTATACTCTCGCGAATACTGTCATGTTTCTCTTCTGTTGATTGGCATACGAACACTGTTGTTTGCTTGTGTATTCATGATCTAGAATTATTAACTAATTGCTAGATAACTCATAAAGGTGGTTTCTGTATCGAAACATTTGTTTATACGCAATTGTTGTCAGTCAAAACTTTGGTTTGAAGAGTACTTGAATATCACGTGACCACAGCGGCGGGAAAGGTATAAATTGCGCAGTTCTCGCATTTGACTTCACTTTGCCGTGGGCGAGAGCCCAAAGATGTCCTGCTTTTAGAAGCCCCCAAGAGCAAATAGAAGAACCAGTAGATGTACTAATAGATGTCATAAGACGATAAGAAGTGCCAGCCTTTCTTTAGATGTAATCAGACGTCCACTGTTACACTTCAGGTATGATGCAAGCTTGGTAAAACAAGCAAAACTCAGACGTCCCCGCACTCACAAATAGAGATGTATAAATCCATTTCGTGATTTAGATGAGTTGACACAGATGTAGCGATAATCAGAAGTATATCCCTTCCTGAAGTCTTGAATAAATAAACGTCCCTAAACTGTGATGAGTTGATAGAATTCCTATTCTATCGCACTGTAGATGATTCTGACAAATAACCTCACCCAATCATTTCAGTTCAGTGTTCCACTCGGATTGACTGACGATGTTGTTTTTGTCAGCGAGGTAGACAATCAGAGATGCCCGCTGGTCACGTACAACATGCAGCAAACGGCAACAATGTTACAATGCGCTCGCATTCCACAGCTATAGTCCGTTTCAATCGTGCGGTCCGATGCTGTTGTGGTCACGTTTATTTTCATAACAGAAGCTACTTATATGTCATGATAGATGAAACTGATATGATAATTTACGACAGTCAAAAGACTATTTGTATGCTGGTAAGTGGCATTTATTGGTTATACGTTGAAGAGGAATTTGCCCTGTAAATATACAGAATAAAAGTGTGTCATTTTCCTTTTAATACTGGAGTTAACTTCTTCTTTTATATGTGGGTGGATTGGACCACCATTAACATTGGTGTATTGGTAAAATCAGACTTTAACAACATCCCAACCGGGATAATGAGTACAAGACAACAAGGTCGTTGTTGAGAACGTTATATTTACTGCTGGAACATCTCACCGACATCCTTGTAGGTGTTATAAAATATTAGCAACATCTTGGGATACCTATTCTATATATGAGTTCAGATATCTCTCTATATCTGTGGTGTCAGAAATCCAGACTTATTATCAAAGTATCTTACTGGGAAGATACTGAGCTATCCGAGAAGTACATAACTTGCTGCTATCCTGACCGGTGTATATTCTGTGGATCATTATAGTGTATTTTAACTACATTATACTGTAATCAGAGTCGATACCCGTAACAATATTATGGATTAAGAATACTGATCAGCGATACGGATTTGATATTTTTGGAACATCATGATGTCTTGCCGGCATCATTGAAAACTGTTGACCGCTTCTCTCTTGCAAGCCTATGTTTATGTATACTATGATTGTCTTTTTGAATTTGGTGCTAATATTGTTATATGGAAAATGGAATAGGTCTTTGGATTATGGACGCGGATATTCTCTAATGGACGACGGCTGGATTATGAATGACGGACTAGACGCTTGTAATTTACGCATTGTCAACCATCCAATCACACCCACATATTTTGAACATTGGCCCCTGACCCTTGATGAAAGTGACGTCGTCACTGAACATCGCCGAAAGTGACGTCATCGCGCGCATAAGAGCTCCGAGCTCTTGGAGTCGGAGCACTTGGAGCTCAGAGCTCGGAAATGACGTCATCGCAAGCATGCGCCGCGCCTGTGATGCACCCTGTACCCTATAGCCCGTGGGCATAGGGTACACCAGGGTGCGGGTGCACCACAGGTGCGGCGTATGCTGGCGATGACGTCACTTTCGAGCTCTGTGGCGCACCCTGTACCCTATAGCCCGTAGGGCAAGGGTACACCAGGGTGTGGGTGCACCACAGGTGCGGCGCATGCTTGCGATGACGTCACTTCCGAGCTCCGAGCTCCAAGATCTCCGACTCCAAGAGCTCCGAGGTCTTATGCGCGCGATGACGTCACTCCCGGCGATGTTCAGTGATGACGTCACTTTCATCAAGGGTCAGAGGCCAATGGTCAAAATATGTGCGTGTGATTTGATGGTTGACAATGCGTAAAGGCGTTACTATAGGCGTTACGGCGTTAAGATAAGACGTTAAGACGTTGAGATAAGGCGTTAAGGCGTTGGGACGGGCGTTAAGGCGTAACGATAGGGCGTTGAGGCGTTGAGACGGGCGTTAAGGCGTAACGATGGGCGTTGACGGGCGTCACTGCATTTCGATGAATTAGTGGCAATTCCATGGAATATCTAGAAAATCAGAGCTTCTGAGCTATTTCACCAGGGCGTTGAAGCGTTAGGTTAGGCGTTGGCGGGCGTTACTGTCCATAAAAGCAAGCGTATCCTAGACGTGCACAGTTGACGTTCCATTCAGCAGATATTCTACCACGATGTTCATATGTACGACATGCTCGAGGCCCTTTCATCACCTGGACAGTCACACACGTGCACGCCATGAAGAACCGACGCATACATGTTCAGAGTGTGATCTAGTATTAAGCATCCCAGTCAATTGAGACGTCACCAAAGTGTCATACACGGATCACGCTCGCCACTCTCGAGACCGGATATATCAATTTCCATGGAGATGCATCTTCGAACTGAAGAACCCATGGAGGTCGATCCGCCGCCCCGAATTGAAGAGCCGATGGCGATTGATCCCAGTGTCTAGAAGCCCCTCCATCTCCCTTCCCTGCCTTCCAATGGGAGAAGTAAGAGCTCGGAGCTCCAGTATCCTGAACTGCCCGAAGACGGTTAGGACAAAAGCGACCCTGGACGAAAACTGAACTTTCTGAAATGGCGGCTTCTGATTGGACAGGAACCTACGAGAATTGTAAACATACCCAACGCGGCGTGGGTATGATGTACTGGGAGGGATTATAAAATGATTGACCTGTCATCCTTGATGATGTTGTTCTCTCATCTGTCTACATCATGGCGTTAAGACACAAGAGGTGCACACAGACTGAGGCTAATGGTGTACAAATGACCTTATATGACCACTCACTCACTTTCACTCACTCTCACTAACTCACTCACTCACTCACCATCGTTAGTGTGTCAATGCGTTAAGACGGGCGTTGGGCACGCATCACTCACTCACTCACTCACTCACTCATAAACTTTTGTACCCTGGAGGGGGAGGTAACTCTACCATGGTAGATCAACCCACATCACCAATAGGCCTGAGATCATGAGTCGCCCCCTATAGGTTAGTGTATAAGGGTAGCCATGTCTTAATGGCGCACCTGAGTGACACTGCACTTTGTCTACTATATATGTATAGCTGCTCGCCTATCCCTACCATAGGACTATAAAGTCTGTCTTTTCCGCACGTGGGGTTTACGTATTCCGCTTTTTATATTTTTTCTGGAGAAACTTTTACATACACCCGCTAACCTAATCTGCATATCTCGGCAGGCCACGATCCGCTGGGAACCATAGTAACCCCTCTGGACCTGGTTGATAGTGTTTTCCCTAGTTTAGGGGTAAAGTCCGTGTTTCCGGATTTTTCATTTCGGAGAAAACATGCACCCACCCATGACTTGATCGGCCACGAAGCGCGCTTCACATGGATACCCTCCCCGATCCAGCGCGCCCAGCATGAGCCCACCTCGATCCCAAAACGTCCATCCCAATGCCCTTTTCTCACCATTCCCTACCTGCGCATGCGCACTATTGCGCTACTTTTACTCCACATCCATTCCGTTGGACTCTACCTCATGAGAGCTTCAAAGTGATACCCCGCACGACCAACTCGAGTCAATATTGGCTCACCTCGACCTCAAAACGCCCCTTCCAGTACCCTTTTCCCACAATTGCCTGTCTGCGTATGCGCATAATGTAGAAAATGGACGACACATTAGCCATGTCGGATGGTCCCCCACGAATGCTTCACGATGACACCTCACACGGCCCAATCGGACCACTATTGGTCCATCTCGATCCCAGAACGTCCATTCAAGTACACTTTTTCTACTGCGCATGCGCACCCACCCTAAACCCATCCAGTTGGACCTTATCCCACGAATCCTTCAAACTGATACCTCACACGACCCAATCGGACAAGTATGGGTTCACCTAGATCCCAAAACGTCCACATCGATGTGCCTGCCTACTGCGCATGCGTCATCAAAACTTTTCAACAAATGTCAACGCATGGCCCCTCCCATCTTGTTCTACAGCTCGACATAAAGAAAACAAGGGGCCAGACCCCATACTGCAAATGTCCATGCGTGGGTTTCCCATTAGGTTTAACATTGAAATAACTGCTGCATACGGGGCAGATCACTCTTGCTGGGCTGTCACGTGGCCGGAAGTGATCTTTGACCCGGAAGCGCTCTTTGACCTGGAAGTGATGTCACCGGGTGTGACGTCATCGTGACGTCACTCCAAGCCATCATTTGCCGTCCTCCTACTACTAATGTACATGTATTCCTTCCTACACATCGATCTCGTGTCGATATTTTGTGTATAGTGACCATATGTGGTAAGTGTTGTGACACGTGATCTACCCTCATTCCGATGGTATTGTTCTCTCAATGGCTTAGTTTTGTCGTAGACGTTTTCTCCACAAAATGCATGAATTCAGTCGCCCCGAACTCCTGAGCTTAGATCCCCGATCTCCAAGCTACTGACGTCCGAACTCGGACCTCGCGATCTCCGAGCCACGAGATCCGAGCTCCAAAGTGTCCCATCCCCGAGCTTCGAGCTCCAAACTGTCCCATCCTCGAGCTTCGAGCTCCCAACTGTCCCATCCCAGAGCTTCAATCTCCCACGTGTTTCATCCCAGAGCTCTGAACTCCCAGCTCTTCCATCCTAGAGCCCAGCTTGCTCGATACAGTGGTTTTAGAGGAGAAGATCTTTGTAGGTTTTCGTATCAATCCAAGATGGTCGCCGGGGTTTCCGATCAATCGGCCTCGACTTTGTATATGCATAACTTCTCATGTGACAATTGAAAAAAGGGAAACAATTCCCGTTTGACAATTATTTTCTTTACGAACAGTAGGGTTATATTCCATGAAGAATAGCCGGAAAACCACTAACGATACGAAAAATCTACCCGAAGTGTGTTTGTGCGATCTTCTTCTAAAGAAGGCATTGCAACAACTTAGAAGTCTGTAGATTTCATGGTTCCAGAGTTATAGCCCTTAGAAAATTTGAAAATTGAAGACGACGGCCAAACCACTTGACCTAGAAACCTGTTTTTCCTATATTCGTGATCGTCTTCTGAAGATCTTAAAGTACTTGGGTTCTAACTCAGAAACTGTGATAGCTGTGATAGGCAAATTTAGGGTAAGGGTTCAGCAACAACATCCACAAAAAAAGTAGACTCCTTAGCCGATGTTTTCGGGCTACCTGGGTTCATATGACTCATAGCGGAATTAGACAAGTTACTTGTTATCAGCATGCCCATCTGCCCTGGTATTATAACAATGTCGCTCGCTTACTCAGTAGTAGGCTCCCATCCTCCATAATGCAGGTCTGTTTACTCTGTGGGGATATGACACACGAGCCATGACTAGGAATGATGATAGGCTCCATGATTTAAGTAATGGGAAGGACAATACCCATTGACATACTTGTGTACGTTTGCAATACATTGTGTTAATGTTACGATTATATTGCGAATGATAACGAGGTCGTATCCATCCGGTCGAAAACGGGAGAAACATGAGATTGATCTAATCAAAACCCCTCGGCTTTCCTCAAGTGATTGAGATCCATGTGTAGTGTGAACTGGGGAAGAAATAGTTCTATGTGGGATGATCAATAGGTCGGTATTTGGTTACATTCAGGCATGTAGGACAGAAATAGAAAAATTATATATCTGTAAAGGGGCATAACTCTGTAAAATATGGGCCGAGGGGAGCCACTTTCGATAGGAGTCTGACTTAGCACTCTGTAAAATAAGATCCGAGACAAAGAAGCTGTACTGAACGCAGATCTGCAGATATAACTTGTACATTCACCTACAGATAACAAAATCGGAGATTATTACATCCGAAAGGGGCATAACTCCGTAAGAAGAGGCGAGTAATCCTTCGTTGGCTTGTAGAATACAACAATATAAATAAGTTTCCAAAACATAGTAGCTATACCAAACACAGTTCCGCAGATATAGCTGGTTACATTCAGGCATATAGGACAGAAATAGAAATTAATATATCTGTAAAGGGGCATAACTCTGTAGGCTAAAATATAGGCCGAGGGGAGCCACTTTCGATAGGCGTCTGACTTAGCACTAGATAAATAAAGTGTTGAAAATTTGGTGGTTGTGTCCCAAGCTGTTTTGCCTAAAATGCGGTAACGTACGGACGTACAAACGGACGTACGGACGTACAAACGGACGGACGGACATACATGGCAACGACAATACCCCGAGGTCAAAATGGCCGAGGGGTAAAAACGGGAGAGAAGTTCTAGCGCGCATCTTCATGACGGCCCGCAAAACCTTTGTATTTGCAAGCCAACGAAGGCACAGAATTCCTCAATGAACTCTTCCAGCCCCACGAGAGTGATCTGACCCACATCCAGGGTGGTTAACGACCCAACCTGTAACCATCTCGGTCATCTATACGCGGTAAGACTGACCCTGGGATCGTATGTATCCATTTTCAGCCTACTTTCGGCAAATGCAAGAGGGAATTTCCAGAAATCAATACCACGTGACTTCGTCAGCCAATCAGCAACAGTCTACCGACGTAACCCTAACGTAACTCGCCATTTTCGAATCATGTGATGCCCTACTTGTTCAAAATTACAGATCCACCATACCTCTTGTATGATAGGAAAGTTATTCATACCTATATATTTTGTAAGCCAATGCAATATCTGTTTCAGAAGTGGTATGAATACCTGTAATTTATCAGATTTCTCGAGTCTGTTCTCCGCCGGATGAAGGCCGAACAGAATCCGGTAAAACACCGGATATCGCTCCGCGATAATGGAGACACACGATTCGCAAGCCATCTTATGGATGGCGAAGTGTACGCAAATGGTTAACGACCCTGCAGTAGGATCATAGAATTCGACACGAACGCCCTCTACCTAGCGTATTTGGCTCAACCCATACCGGCGGAGCATTACACACGATGGTTGTATGTTGGCCAGTTCACAAAACATTTTTTTCATACTTCTTCAGAATGCCTGCTTTTCTTCGAGGAAAATTGGACAAAATCTATTTTATTTCACATCAGACTATTATTTACTTATGTATCATGCAGTCTTTGCAAAGAAAATACATGAATAAAAAATTCGAAAAATCTGACCGAAAATTCGACAAAACAAATGCCTGTTCATTCTCGTCTCGCGAGACTCCCTACTGCGAGAAAGAGTCTCACGCGTAAATGGGAGCCATCCCCCCAAAATTTGGGGGGTGAGTAGGCGGCGTATGATTATCTGGCTTGTCACTGACCTGCTGACTCCGCCGAGTTAGAAGCGAATTGCTAAACATAACGTGGGCTATATAATTGGGAAATGACTCTTTCCGTTTCGGAGCATATCAATCGCGAACAAATTATTGTCGGTATGTATACTTGGCCGTGAAAGCGAGTTATCTAATACAGGAAGTAGTTCGCGGGTAGACACGGCTCGCTTTGAGAATGATGTCATGCTGCCTCGCTTTGAGATTGGAGATTAAAAAATGTCACCAGTTTACATGAGAGTCGCTTTGGTCTCCCGCGGGTAGACACGGCTCTCTTTGAGAATGATGCCTGTTGTGTGTCAAAGCCGCCATCTTGATTTTTTTTACATTTCCTGGTAGAGCTTAACCCAAAGGTATAGTGTGGAAAGTTTCAGCCCCTAGCTCAAGGGGTAAAAATAATATTTAGTGGCAAGCTATTCGGAGACATCGTTGTTTGTGCACTGTTGTGATGCGTGTTTGTTTAGAATGATTATAAATGACGTGAAAATGGACTTGTAGTTAGGTTCCCATGAAGACTTCAAATTCCTATGTTGAAATGAACTATGTTTGCCTATTTCTGTACTAGTAATTCGGTCAGTGTTCCAGCCCAGTTCCTTCTGAACAAAAACGCGCGACAACAGGGAGCGAACAGCGAAGTCTCCGAATAGCTTGCCACAAACAGGCCGTGAAAAATAAAATCTCAAAATGTACCGGTACGAGTTTCACAAAAAAATGTCTCACTTAGGAGGAAGTCAAATATCTGACAATAACGTTCCGTTGGAAGCGAAATAATACACAAACACACACACTTTTCAATGTGAAATACTTTGGTCCTCGGTCAACAAGAGCAAAGAAACCTTCTACATTAACCTGTTCTCTGAAAAGTTTCGCACTACTATATATATCGGTGGTTGTTCCGAGCGCATGCACACGCGACACGTTCAGATGATGGAGCCTGATCCTTGATTTAAAGATTATTTTGCTAAAGGTTAGGTTGTCGGCTTGCAATGAATAGATTTGAATACCATCACATATCAAGTTTCGAAGGTAGGCCCCCAAAAAGAACATACTCCAGGACTGCGTATACGAAGGGGTTATATACTTAAGAAATAATGTTTTCATAGGCGTGCTAAATCGTTATTTTACGCACGGTTAGTCTGGGAATGTTCATATTTTAGGGCAAGGGCGAAACCCGCACCCGAAAATTTGCAAAATTTCCCACACTAATCTTGCGTAAAATAACGATTTAGCACGCCTATGAAAACATTATTTCTATTCTATTGCACTACTCAAATTGATTAACAACAAAGATCACAATGAAAGATTGGAAGAATATGGTAAACGTTCACAACCTTCCTTCCCTTTGTTGAAATGTGCCTTCCGCCTCAGTTGGCAGCGTGCCAATATCAATGGACGAGTTTATGTGGTCTCTCAGAAGGGGCGCAGTCTTTCTGGCACTGTGTGAAACATACTCGCGTGCAAGCCTATTTGTTTGTCATTCTTAATCAATTTCACGATGGAACCAACAGTTAAACTTGAGACAGTTATTTACGTCTTTATTAATAATTTAAAACGAATGTAATATCTTTAAATATCCGTATTCCTCATTTCGTTTGCCTGTTGGTCCCTTGTTCATTTCGTTTGTTAGCCAGATCTCTTAATTTCTCATTGTCAGCGGAGGAAAAAAAATCTACCTAGTTGGTTCAGCTGATCACACTCGTGTTGTGTCTGCATTTCAAACAGCAAGAAGAGTCATCATCTGAGTCTCTCATGAACTGTTCTATCTTTTTCACATTTCACCAATTTTGGGCTGAGATTGACTGGCACTATGGGAGTATGTTTATTCTGTGTCATCTACGAACGGATAAAAGCTCAGTGAAAATCTGATTTATTTCTGTTATCTCTAGATAAAAGGTTAGTTACCGACTCCATCCATGTTTACCGAATGTCGCACGTGGAGTATAGGGCCTACCATTATTCTGAACTGAAGAGCTAAACGATGTTCTCATCGTCATCTACATCACGGTCATCTACAACACATTTTATGTGACGTATGTGACATTTAACGTGATAGGAGTGACAGTGCCGTTACGGAGATGACAAACGAAACCCATATATGGGTGAGGAGTGGGATAAAAAGACTGCGTGTGTGGGGAATTTGAAATGTGATAAATGCAACAACCATCGCTATTCACAGTGGCTAAACTATTAGAAAGATTGGGTCACTTTGGCTCAATTTTCTTCGGTATCTATGGACGTGACGCCCCCCCAAATGGCTGAAATTCGATTTTAGCCCAAAAATGACCCAAATTTTGGGGGTAAAAATCAAAAATGACTCAAAATGTATGGGTCTGTCACATCTATACCCAAAATTATTGAGTCAGATTGACTCAGTCTCTCTGACAGTATAGACCAAATGCGGGAAATGATCATCTACGTCACAGCCTGTCCTCTACTTCACCGGATGTCATCTACGACACGAGATATATATTTGACGATATTTCACTGATAATCAATCTCAAACTGATATAGAAAAGTGCGTAGATATTTCAACATGTATCCACGATTACACGAAAGATTGAAAGTATGATTGGTCTGTTTTCTCTGCTATACAGCAGTTAAGAAAGAATATTATTTTCGGAGTAATCGAATCCCGGTCTTCATGAATAGAGGATTGCATGTATTGTGACATTTTGCAGTATGAATATCATTGGGAAATATACATTAAAATATAACCAGAGAAGATTCTAATAAGGGACCATTCAAAATTTATCCTGAGGGGGGGGGGGTGGAATTTGAGGGGGGTCACCAATAACTTCGAGCCCTACGAAGGGGGGGTCATGTGTAACTAGACTGTGTGTAGAGGGGGGGTCATCAGTAACTTGATAAATGATGATGATAAATGGACAGCTATTCAGCTAGGATTTCTTCAGCTTCTGTATGAAATTCATGTTTTTTAGGTCGAAGAACCAGGGTGAACTTTAGATCAAGAAACACATGTATCAGAACACGGCTTTGTTTATCCATGGAGCCTACTAAAACAGTAGGCTCTATGGTTTATCATAAGCCTAAACAACATACAGTATCATAGATAGACCTATGTTCTGTTAGCATTAATCTCTGTAGAAACCTCCTGTAGTGTAGTAGGACATGAGACTGGTAAATGGCTTTATAATCATATTTACTCTTCTCAAGATGTATTAAAAGCTAGGCCCCTATTCATACCAGTTAGATTTGAGTTAGTACACAGTGCATCTAGCAAATCCTTTATCTAAACACACCCAGGTGCAGTGCAGCCTGGACATTGTGGACATTGACTAGCTAGATGAATATAGCCTGCATTTTGAGACTGAAACAAACCATTCAATAATTTATGCTGCCCCAAAGTTGAAGAAATAAATTGTGGCATACTACAAGACAAGTTGCACTGACGGTAGTTAATGTCATGATGAGAATAATATTATAAAATATAATAATTTTAATAGTTTTATAATAATAAAACGCCATCTATTTTTTTGCAGGGTTTTTGTAGCGAATCCGACATGATGAATGCATGAAATTAATCATGTCGGATTCGTCCAAATTTTTATAAAGTTTATCTCTGTGTCAGTATAACAAACATACCCTCATTGTTTCCCTAAGCGGTTGTATGTAGTATTATCTATCATCATGATGCAGTATGACATAAGTTTACCTCAAACCAGTGAATGCGAATAAATACGTCATACAGAATGAAATCTCCTCGCTCCTCGCAGTTACGTTGTACTGCAGAACTGTGTCACGCTCCCTGTCACTTTTTCATATGTATACGCGAATCACTTTATCAACGAATAGCTCTTCATATTATTAACGTGTTTTCAATCGGTCTTAATATAATTCCACACTGCATCATTTAGTGCCTCTGGCTATGTTGGAATGGTGTACGGACATTTCCCCCATGGTCATTTCCCCCAGTGGGCATTTGCCCCAGTGGACATTTCCCCCAGTGGACATTTCCTTCATCCTATATATTTAGGTTATTTTGAACATGGTTTTTAAATAATTTTGTAAAAACGCAATTTTTTTCGTTATATAAAGATATAAGGATTTCCACATATGTTTTACGATAATTGAGTCAGAAAGTGATAAGTTATTATACATATACACAGTATATATCAGTATTATACAGTCAGCATATTTTAAAACAATATAAAAGATGTATAGATGGAATATAGCGTAACATTAACTGTTCGTAGGTCGGTGTCATGAAGCCATTTGATGAGCATAAAACCGAACTGAAGTGAAAACTGAGGTAAAAAATAGAACAAAATAATATTGTTTAAAAATACATCTTTTATTTTACCACAATATGATATAATGTTTTCTTAAAATGTTAAAATATATAATATGTATATGATTTATATGTTATCACTATGTGATCCATTATATTGTTTAGAAAATGTGCCTTATAATATATGATGTGCCAAATTATTTAAAAACTATGTTCAAAATAACCTAAAAGTATAGGGTGGGGGAAATGTCCATTGGAGGAAATGTCCACCGGGGGAAATGCCCACTGGGGGAAATGTCCATGGGGGGAATGTCCGCTGGGGGAAATGTCCACTGGGGGAAATGACCTGGATTCGTTGGAATCGGGCGTGTGTTTGTGGTGAGATGGGAGGGGGGGGGGGTCATTGATAAATATGGTATCAGTTGAGGGGGGGTCATTGGTAACCTTCCAGCCAAAGGAGGGGGGGTCACACATAACTTAGGGTCATCGGTTGAATTTCCACCGGCCCCCCCTCAAGATAAATTTTGAACGGTCCCTAAGTATGTCCAGACAGGACATCTGGAAATGAAAGCAAATTTTATATGGGCAGCTGTGAGCTTTTGCATCTTTGTTGTGACGTGGATGAAAGAGGATTAAAGTCTATAAATTAAAAACTTACCCTTTTCCAATTAATATTTCCTATCAATCGCTTAAAACAGCATTATTGTACGGTGGCCCATGCGCTGATAAACAGCTTGCATCACTGACGTCCCTACTCTCCTTGTTCCCCCCGCTGATTCACATCGCATATTTCAAGAGGCGCGAACTTGGCGATACAAGCTGAATAGTTTGAGCGTAGGTGGCTCATAGGGGACATGAATTATTTTTTGTTAATTTCTACCTCAGTTGAAATGTTTTAACTCGAATTTAAATTATTTCTACCTCAGTTGAAACGTTTTAACCCGTGTTGAGATTATTTCTACATCAGCGGAAACATTTTAACTCGAGTTGAAATGATTTCTACCTCAGTTGAAATGTTTCAACTCGAGTGGAAATGTTTCAACTGAGGTAAAAATCATTTCAACTCGAGTTAAAACGTTTCAACTGAGGTAGAAATTAACAAAAAATAAATAAACTGGTAAAATAAAATGCCTGACATGTCCCCTATGAACCACCGTAGACAGTGGCCAATCAATCGATGTTCCGTGATTAGGGTGCTGCCTGGATGGTCTCTTAAATCGACAATGGTAGGTTCCAAGGGCTTCACGATTACTGCATGTCTGTTGAGTCAGCGTCAACTGGCAGACAATATGTGCCAGTTAAAGAAACGGTCTATAGAAATACCTTGTTATCCCGATCATTTGTTTAGCTCCATGTCCCAATTCACTGCTACAATATTGAAAATGTTTCGGAAAAAAATTTAGGCAAAACAAATAATTCGTAAATACTAATATCCCCTGGGGGAGGGGGCATCCCCGCGCCTGGACAGGTTCAAAAAAAGCCTAGGCCAGATAGGGTTAATCAATATTAGTATTTACGAATCCTTTGTGCCTATTTTGTTTTATCCATTGAGCTAGAGGGTTGAAACTTACCACAATATACGTTCTACCAGAAGATGTAAAAACAATTAAGACGGCCCCTTTGATGACACCACAATGACGTCATCTTCAAAACAGGCATTTTTTGGTTGATTTTCGGTCATATTTTTCGAATTTATCTTTTCTGTGTTTTTCTTTTTTTTTTGCAAAAACAGCATGATAGAATAGTGAATAATCGTCTGATGTGAAATATAATAGAATTTGCCTACTTTTCCTCGAAAAAAAGGCAGCAATTTTGAAGAAAATGATGGAAAATTCACTTTTCTGGTACCCCACATGGCCGCCATCTTGAATTTACCCATGATCTTCTACTCGTGAGGTTATGCAAATAGGCTCAAAATGACCCCAATATGATTAACTAAAAAGTTGTTGAGGATCAGCTTTCATTTTTTCGTCGTTCCGGAGATACGGGAGAAAGTTTGGTACGGGGGGCCATAATGCCCCCTCCCCCAGGCCAGAGTAAGACATCAGAATAGAGAATGGGCATTGTGTAAGTCTAATTGTGTGATATATGTATAATCTTTAGGATTAAGGATTAAGGTCGATTAATTATATCATCATTTCAACAACATATTTATTTTTTGTGATACCCACACTGGGTATATGTGCCATAAGTTTCAACATCAGCCATTGGAGATACCATCATATCTGTATGCATGATCTACCATTTATATATCAAATTACACCTACAAATTACAAAGCATATAGGGGAAGTGGGAAGAGGTGCCGACATACTGACAGAGCCACATGACTTCACAGTATAGTCTTTTGGATAACCTATTCTAAAGCACATACCAAGAATCTAATGATTCGTGATATGTGTTGTATCTCAGGTACGCTTTTATTCTACCTGTTCATGTGGCATCTTGGATGACATGACCACACGGTCCCTAGCACCGGCATAAGCGGTATTAGATACAAATCTAGAGAGCTATGATGGAAATGCTCTGACAACTCGTATATTGGTAATTGGTGAGCTGTGTCGCTGTGACAACTCGTACACTGAGGATTGGTGAGCTGTATCATCGTCAGATGAAAATGACGGCATGTAACACAAAAGACTAGTCTGTACGGCCGATGTCGACCCAGCATCAACTTCCAACAATGCCAACATATATCAAAGACCAAGAGGTCTGTACAGGGGGCGGGCCCCGGGAACGAAACGTTCACCAGCAGAATCTCGCCAAAAATTACAACGCATATAGGGGAAGTGGGAAGAGGTGCCGACATACTAACAGAGCCACATGACTTCACAGTATAGTCTTTTGGTTAACCTAATCTAAAGCACATACCAAGAATCTAAGGATTCGTGATATGTGTTGTATCTCAGGTACGTTTTTATTGTACCTGTTCATGTGGCAACTTGCTCTCTATATGCACCCCGTTATGATATGGCGAGCAAACAAGAACTGTCATATACATTTATGCTTGGCATTTTCAGCAACATATATGAAATTAATGGATTTATTCATCATCATGATTCCTGTCAAACTGTTATGTTAATGGGATATACCTATTTTGTTTGATAGGGGTTATTGAAAATATCCGCTTCTTACTCTCATACTTTATTTCAACCGGTAATATAACCCAACTGCATTTTCATGCAGGGCTTCTTTTTTATTTCGTTTCATTTCAAAACATAGTATAAAACAAATTGAGTTATTTGTTGCTTTTGCTCCTGTTCATCGTGGGAAAATCTGCACTGGAATAATCACATGAAATATGTGCGGAATTTTGTTTTGGGAATACGGAGTCTTTGATGTGGGGCCAACCGCCAAGATCCTCAGGAACAGGACTAAAATGATAATCATAATACCATAGTACCATACAAAACTGAATAGGCTCCTGGGCGTCAGATCAAGTGAGTGAAATTGAGTGAATATGATTTAACGACGCTTTCAACATTGTTCCGTCATATTAATTTTCACGCCCGGGACCCCACCCTTGGGGTTCTATTCGTTTTTACACCCGGCGCCCCAGTTATTCACCTCTTACGATAAGCTATCTGAGTTTCCATGACCTGGAGTTTGCAAAGAGACGACGACCTGAGGCCCTGATCAAGCAACCACTTATGATTTTTCAATTTTGAACCTGCGCATATTTGTAGTACTGTGCCGCGGAAGATTAGAAACCAGTAAATGCTGCGTGCATGGAGTATTTTGATATGGGAAAATAAATACATTAAAATAACATATCAGTAGCAGAGAAAGAACAGAAATCCCAGGCTTGATCGTTGAAATTTGCATATGGCCTTTCTGACGTCACTTTCGAATCCGGTCACATGACCGTAAATGATTTTTTCATCCTACGCATGCGCACACTATCGAACAACATGATGCGCATGGTCATAGGTCACTTTCGGTCGCGTAACCGAAAACAGAAGTGACGTCACAAAGGACATATGCAAATGTCAAAGGTCAACCCGTGGTTTCCTCCCCGTTCTATATGAACAGTTATCTTTTAGGGAGCTACTTAAAATTAGGAACTGAGCTCCCTGGTAGGGATGACATATGCCGGTTATTCAAATGGGATACACCATGCCCAGTTTGGTGTTCTGATCTCGATGGATTAGAGTTCCAGTTGGAACGACATAGGCCATTCCCCTCATGCCGCTGCATGGTATGGCATGGAGTTCCTAGGAGTTCCAACACGGCACACGATGCCACTCTGTTTGGAATGCCTTATGCCAGTTCCTGGTATGCCCCAATTTCAAGAAGCTCCCTTAACATGTGCCGTCAAGAAGAACTAGGTCAGGGGAGATAACTCCGTAGGTAGGGGTCAGCAAGTCTCAACATGGTTTGGTCACTCAATGGCTAAGCTGTATAGTCTCTCTGGTATTACCGTGGTTGAAATAAAAAATAACAAAAAAACATGCCGTTTGACATTTGTTCAGTGAACATTGGCGTTAGAACAAGTTAAATCTGGTCCGTCAACGCTTGTCTTCCCATGGTCGAACGACACCCGCTTTCCCTTGCTGTCGTATTGTTAGGGTACCAGTCACCCTGAATATCCAGACACGTCGTGGTGACACAATCTGAGAGAACTTTCCGCTTGAGGCAGAAGAAGGTGACGGCGTCCCTCTTCTGGGTGTTGATCGTTGTTGGTCCCACTGGCACTGGCTTGGGAGCACACCGAAGTACAGAGTGTTGTTGATGTTATTATTCCGACGGCTCAAACGTTTACAACTGAACTTCTTGTTATGCCCGCCTCCAAAATAGTATGTTTTTGATGAAAGGGCGATCACGGCATCGCCGATCACTTCAGTTTGAAGCGCTCTGGCGTCCTTTTGTCAAAGGCCTAATGCTCTATCCGCGGTAACTATCGATCACGTTCAGCTTCCTACCGGGACGGCAGTTTCGGTTTGACCAATGATTACCAGTCGGGGTTGGAGACGCTCATATTTAGTGGCGTGTAACCTCGATCAACTGCGCGTCAGAGGTGTCGAAAAATACACAGAGGAGGTCGTACAAGAACTCCAGCATATGGAGTTTGGTCACCTGGTACACCATGCACCCGATCTACAGCGGAAGGTTGTTCATGGTGGTACTTTTGGCAGAGGTGACTTCGTACGTGTTGTCGTCAATGATCTCCATGAGACGGCACAGTAGGGAACTCATGTGCTCGTGGGCGTCTTTGGTTGTGCATATCTTAATGTCGACGTAGTGGGCCTGATTGGTTACGGTTTAATTTAAACAAGTTCGTGGATCCAAAATTTATTTTCTTCAGATTTGTCCTAATCAAGGCGTTTACTTTCTGTGATATAAGTTCCTGAGAATTTCTGAATTTTAATATTTTTATTTTCGTCTTTGTCATGGTCGCCAAATAACAAACGTTTCGATGTCGGGATTTCATGACCTTTGGAAATTGTAAACAGATTGTTGAGCAAATGAGTCCTTGGGTTATGAAATTTTGGGCAATGAAAAAAAGAAATGATCTACTGTTTCGTCATGATACCCACAGTTACATTTTGTAGTATCTGAAAGGAAATTATTAAATAAATGTCTTTTCAGACTGCTACATCCATGCTACATTGCTACATCCATTGCACATTTGGCCGGACTCAGACTATTCTCCGTCCATCTTCTGACATAGAGTAGTTCTTGCTTATTATTTCTGTAGTCGATATAGGGGCGACATAAACTGTAAGAGGCTGGATGCAAACTTGATCAGATATGGACAGTTCTCTACCCTGCTAATCTAACCACAGACTTACCGAGTATTATCTATTGTCGAGTTAGCGAACGCGGACTAAACCATCTTCAGAAGGCCAGGTAAATCCTAAATCCTCGCAGAGGGTTTAGTTGGACATATTTGGTGATTCGGATGAGTTCTTGAGTCGATGTCTCTATTTTACAATCTCGTACATTTTCATCCCCCGCGCTTGTTTTCAATTAGCATGTCGGTATTTCAAGCCTGTGGTTTTTGCTTTGACTTTCAGCCCGACATCAAAGAAGTTTGACCAGTAATGAAATTCAGACCTGTCACATCTCACAACGGTTTGGCGTGATCGACTAGCTTAGCGCGTTCACTGAATGGTTTGATTAAGAGAAAATCCCTTAATCTATTTATATTCAGAACTGGTATGGGTAACTAATCATGCCAGTGTATCGATCGATACATTGACTCGCGAGGATGGGACTGAAGAGGCCAGATGCAAACCTGATCAGACCTGTCCTGATCTAACAGCAGACTTACGAAGTATTTCCGTATCAGATATACGACGTTTCAGTGCAAACTTGGCAAGGCTTGCACCGTGACTAACCGCAGGCCTGATTTAGCTTGACTAGCAGTAGGCAGTGGGCAAATCCTTTTTGTAACGAAAGTCTTATTGCGTTTTCCCCTTAATAATCACAGATGATGTTCTGGACATGTGACTACAATTGAAAACGAAATTAACTATTGTTTACGTGTGGGGTTTACTTACCTGAATGAATTAAACTCTGGAACTTTCCTAGAATGAACTACGATGATCGAGGAGAGAGACAATGCCTCGAAATCCCGATTGAATCGAAGTTCCTCGTTGGCCACGATCACGGTAGCCTGAGAGTTTGTCTTTGGGCCGGCAGACGATCCCGTTGGATCTATTGGACCTTGCGCACTCTCTTTGAGATCAGAACATCCCGCAACATTTCAACCGATTGCAGCGGTGGGATGGCCAACACCTGGGAGATGATGGAAAGGAGATCAAGCCTGGCGGACAGAATGAATCTGGACCAGATAACCATGAATATGACTGCAGATTTCGGCACTGAAGTACGACGATCAGAAGCCATGTGTTCACAGTCTGGCGGAAAGGGAACCCGACGGAAAGTCTTCACGGCGCCGGGTCCGTGGGAACGACGTGATACGGGAGATACGATATGATACGGGTAGATTCCGTACGATCAACTACAGCTACTCTGGCTTCTGAAAATCTTTTTGACTTGTCCACGATGGAGCTGGAATCAGTGCTGTTGGCACCACCGGGCGACCTAACGCTCCGACCTTCAGCGGAGATGGCTACCGAAGATCAGCTGACTGGTGGAAGACGTCAACCAGTAGATGACCAGAGGTGGAGGACCAACGTAATGCCTCTAACGCATTGCGCACAACGGTGACCGCCACAATGGGACAGGTGTCCACGATACTGAGAAACCAAAGCTTCCGTGACGAGATGACTTGCCAGGAAAATGAAGATTACAGCAACTCTATTCCGGTAGGACTGGAAAGAGGGCGACGAGCCGCGGACACGCCGCGACGGGGTCGCACTGAATCTGTAACCGGGACAGGGCCCAGGCGTGACGCCGCCGATAAGAAGTCAAGATGAACCACCTTCAGTGACATGCGATCAGCCGTTACAGACGTCAACACCCATGGGGAAATATCTGGACGGCCGAAGACGACGAAGGTGAAGGCCGCTACCTACGACGGTACCACGCCGTGGCGGAAGTATTCGGCCAATTTCGGGCACTGCACCGTTATAAATGGGTGAACGTGCCAACAGCAGGGTCAGTACCTGGACGTCGCTTTAGGGGTTAGCACTACCGATTACGACCGTTGAAGGAAGCTTTGAGAGGCGTTTCGCTCCGCCGAATCAGATGGACCTGTACAATTACAACACATATAAGGGAAGTGGGAAGAGGTGCCGACATACTGACTGCGTCACATGACTTCACAGAATAGTCTTCTGGTTATCCTATTCTAAAGCACATACCAAGAATCTAACGATTCGTGATATGTGTTGTATCTCAGGTACGCTTTTATTGTACCTGTTCATGTGGTAACTTGGATGATATGACCACACGGCCCCTAGCACCGGCATAAGCGGTATTAGATACAAATCTAGAGAGCTATGATGGAAATGCTCTGACAACTCGTATACTGGTAATTGGTGAGCTGTTTCGCTGTGACAACTCGTACATTGGAGATTGGTGAGCTGTATCGTCGTCAGATGTAAATGACGGCATTTAACACAAAAGACTAGTCTGTGAGGCCCGATGTCGACCCAGCATCAACTTCCCACAAATGCCAACATATATCAAAGACCAAAAAGGTCTGTACAGGGGGCGGGCCTCGGGGACGAAACGTCCACCAGCAGAATCTCGCCATATACAGGTAAAAATTACAACACATATAAGGGAAGTGGGAAGAGGTGCCGACATACTGACTGCGTCACATGACTTCACAGAATAGTCTTCTGATTATCCTAGTTATCCAGTCACAGCTGGAATCTAGACACTGCGGAAGAGATGAAGACCTCACAGGCCTGGCCCAGGCGTTCGTTGCAAAGGATCAATTCCTAGAAGCCTTCGACGATGAGCTGAGATTTCAAGTCTGGCAGACAATATCGAAGACTTTGGATGCGGCAGTGCATGTAGCCGTAGAAGTGGAGGCGTTCAAGACGTCCCAGCGTCGGGGGAACTGGCCGACGGCTAAATCAACTACCCCAGAGAAGGATGACTAAGAAGCTGCTTCAAAGGAAGAGGCGGAAACGGAGAATCAACGGTTGAAAGAAGAAATAAAGGTACTGATGAAAAAGATTCAGCGGAACCCTGAATCACAGAGACAGCAACGGGCACGACGATGCCAGTCGAGATGGGGACATGGACGTGGGTGAGGACAACAATACGGCGGCCACGATCAAACAACAAGATGCTGGTCGTGCGGATAAGACGGCCATTACCCTGCGAACTGTCCCGAGTGGCGTAGGCCAGATGATTATCAACCCCAGGGCAGTCGAAACCTCCACCGCAACCTCCTACGGTGAATAACTCTGGTGAGGCCGGATTGTATCTTCCGGTCAAGATTGGATCCGTGGGATAGGGGTGCTGCGTCGACACAGGTGCATCGATTCCTCTTCTAAACGTGCGGGTGTACAACGTAGGCGTGCTTTGAGAAGTCCCCTTTTGCGTCCATTCGTATGGCTGATGGTACAACTATGCCGCTACAAGGTGAAGCAGACTTCATGGTACTCATATGAACAGTCACAATCAAAGCGTGACTGAGATGCATCATTCATTAGATGACGACTTTACAACGAATATTTTGGATTAAGAATACTGATCAGCGATACGGATTTGATATTTTTGGAACATCATGATGTCTTGCCGGCATCGTTGAAAACTGTTGACTGCTTCTCTCTTGCAGGAAACAAGCCTATGTATACTATGATTGTCTTTTTGAATTTGGTGCTAATAGTGTTATATGGAATATGGAATAGGTCTTTGGATTATGGACGCGGATATTCTCTAATAGACGACGGCTGAATTATGAATGATGGACTAGACGCTTGTAGTTCAACAATCTTAATAAATTAAAATCCTATATGCTTCTCTATCGTATGGTCGCTACAGGATCTTATACTCGCCGATCTCCCTCCGTGTTCTGTGATGTCATGTCATGAATATGCAGTGCTGCAAACGGACCAATCACATCCGTTTTAGTAGCGGCATTTCCACTCCCAACTCGACGCTCGGCCCAACCGAGAAAAGGTGGCATCGGCTCCCGCGCTGTTTCATGCCAGACGTCTGGATTAAATGACATCAATTTAAACGGGAATTATACTATCTATAAATGACGGCATTATGACAGGGAAAGTCCTAAAAAAGCAACGACGAAACATCCGAGCTAAGTATGCATGCAACGCACAACTGTCAGCTGGAAATGAGAAACCCTGGGTCTGAGCTGGGACGAATATTCGTCCCAGGTCTGAGTAAGCGAGCGAGCGAGCGATCAACCCCTTTCAACTAAACAACGTATCGGCGAAATTTCTGACAGGAAAGTCGACTCGTTATAAGAGACATTTTAAAGTCTGACATACCTTTGTACCTACTGTTACCTTTTTCAGTCGGATTAGGGGATAATTTCGCCAAATATTCGCAAAATTTTGTCCATGAAGGGTCCCCGTGGCTGCTGCCCGAGCTATTTTTCGCAGTCGCTGGACGAAGAGGCTCTGAACAGGTCGGTGGAAGTAATTTCGTCGAGCGACTGAATTATTTCTGTATATCGGGTATTTTCTCTGCAATATTTCTATTTCATCATAGTGGAACTTCATCAGAAAATTGATTGAATCAGTAAAAGTAAATCTCGAAAGTGAGAATCGAAAAGAAATGTTGATATTTCTTGTTTTACCGCTGGAATATTCATGATTTAGGTATACGAAGTACCCCTATAGAGCCTATAGTCGGCTGTATCGATCAACTCCGAGTCATGTCACCAGAGAATACAGAAGATGGGATACGATTGGTCAAGAGTTTGAATCACAACACATATAAGGGAAGTGGGAAGAGGTGCCGACATACTGACAGAGTCACATGGCTTCACAGTATAGTCTTCTGCTTAAACCTATTCTAAAGCACATACCAAGAGTCTAACGATTCGTGATATGTGTTGTATCTCAGGTACGCTTTTATTGTACCTGTTCATGTGGCAACTTGGATGACATGACCACACGGCCCCTAGCACCGGCATAAGCGGTATTAGATACAAATCAAGAGAGCTATGATGGAAATGCTCTGACAACTCGTATATTGGTAATTGGTGAGCTGTGTCGCTGTGACAACTCGTACACTGGGAATTGGTGAGCTGTATCGTCGTCAGATGAAAATGACGGCATTTAACACAAAAGACTGGTCTGTAAAGCCCGATGTCGACCAAGCATCAACTTCCCACCAATGCCAACATAAATCAAAGACCAAAAGTCCCAGATGTAAACAAAACACGAAGGGAGATCGGCGAGTGTAAGATCCTGTAGCGACCATACGATAGAGAAGCATATAGGATTTTCATTTGTTAAGATTGGTAGTTCAAGATACCGCAAGATATCCACAGCATTTACAGGCCTTAGTACAACCGTCCAGTGAGGGACTAGAAGTCGAAGGAGCTTTGGCCGTAGAAGACCTTGTTACCTGCTACACCCACTTGTTCTTCAAGGATGACAATGACAGGATGACAGGGCGAACAACAATGGTACAGCGTCACATCAAGACAGAAAATGCGCCGCCGGTTCGGATTCCTCCACGACGTCCCCCTCTATTCCGTGAATAATAGACGACCAGGTCGAAGACATGCTAAAGCGAGGGGTTATCGAGCCATCCGATGGGCCCTGGTCTGCACCAGTGTCCTAGTAAGAAAGAAGGATGGAAATTACGTTTCTGCGTCGATTACCAGGCCCTTAACAAAATGACGGAGAAAGATGCCTTCCCCTTGCCGAGAATCGAAGATTCCCTGGATTCTCTCTCTGATGCCTGCTGGTGGAGTACACTCGATCAGATGTCAGGTTAGTGGAGGTCGAGTTGGCTCCAAAAGACAGATGTAAATCCGCCTTTACGACTCGCTGGGGCCTGTATCAATTCCGGGCCATAGCATTCGGGCTTTGTAACACCCCAGTAAACTTCGAGCGATTGATGGAGGCTGTTTTGGCAGGTCTCCATTACGAGACGTGCTTGGTCTATCTCGACGTATCTTCGAAGAGATCATCCAAGGGCTGGAGGAAGTCTCGGGGAGGCTGCAACAGCACGGCCTTAAACTGAAGCCATCGAAATGTGTCATCGAAAAAAGAACAAGTCCTCTACCTGGGTCAAGTATGACACAAGATGGGATTTGTACCCATCCGGAGAAGATTCGGGCTGGACGAGACTGGCCAGCACCTATCTCCCAGAGTTTTCTCGGCCTCTCCGGGTAATATTGGCGTTTTATACGAGCCTTTGCGACCGTAGCAGCTCCTCTACACCGGCTGACAGAAAAGAAGACGGTATTTCTGTGGGATGATACAGCCCACGAGGCATTCGACCACCTGAGACAGAAGCTGTCGACTGCACCTATGTTGATGATGCCGGATTTTCAGCATCCCTTTGTCCTGAAAACAGAGGCCAGCAATTTCGGCATTGGGGCCGTGTTGTCCTAGGAGATCAACGGAGTAGAGAAGGTCGTGACCTATGCCAGCAGGTGTTATCCAAAAAACTAGACAGGAACTTCTGACTGTCGTGTACTTTGTAAAGTACTTCCGGCATTATCTATATCTATTTCTGTTGCGCGCTGACATAAAGGTGGTTAATGCGATTAAGGAGCCCGAGGGACAGATGACCCGCTGGATACAAGCCCTCGGAGTTTACGATTTTGAAATCCAGCATCGGCCAGGACGAAAGCATGGGAATGCTGACGCCATGAGTTGTATCCCGTGTAAACATTGTGGTCGAACAGGTTCTGAATGCCAGGAAGCTGTCCGTGTTACAGAGATGATACCACCGACTGCAGACTTCAGTCAAGCTCAAGCCGCGAACACAGACTTGCAGCCTGTTATAGAGTGGGTGAAGAATGACTGACCATACAGAGAGGACATCAGTCACTTTGGGGCCGTAAATAAAAACCTGTGGGGTGCCTTTCGTCTACTGGAGATGAACGGGTCCTTGCGTGTGAGGAGATACATGGGTTTGCTCGGGAGACTACCATGAAAAGCTTAAGGCGACAGAAGCGTATCTACGATACGAAAACTTTTTCACACAAATACAAGCCTGATGATCAGGTTTACTTGAACATTTCCGCCACTAAACGTGGGGAAATCCGGAAACTACGAGGTCGCTGGGGAGGACCTTTTGTTGTAAAAGAAGCCCTCACTGATGTGACATACCGCATCGCAGACGAAGCTTGAGGCCTCCGTGTAGTCCATCATGATCTTCTAAAGCCCTTCTACCCCCAGACAGACGTCGGATAGTGAGACCATGAGTTTGCAGAGAATGGCAGAGACGTCGAATCCAAGAACGACTCGGAGCCTGCGACGATTTCCCATATCCTGTGGAACACCCAGCCGCAATGAGATCTCCGGCACCTCGAGATCGAGAAGTTGACGGAGAACCCGGCGTCCCCAGAGATTGACAGACTACGAGGTTGGATTATCACCTGATGGCCCGATTTCATCAGCTGTTGAAATCGAGCCGCCCCTTCTGGAAGAGCGGATGGGATTGCCGGAGACGTGAACTCCTCTACACACGACTCCCGGACGACGTATCCAGCGACCGAGGCGCTATAACGACTACGTCCTAGCCTGCCGGTGGACAGAAGATGCACGACCGTGCGATCGAAGGAATACAGTTGATGGCCGCGATCGTCGCGGAATGAACTGTGGAGCAGGACCGACCTGCAAGTACCCTGTGGGTCGGGAAAACAGGCCGACCGACCCCGAGGCTTTAAAACCTCCAGCAAGAGTCAGCTGCGACCTGCTGTGGACCTCCTGTCCATTCTACCTGACGACGACTTGGCCAGGAAGTCAAGAGGACCGTATCCCTGTATTTTTCTGTTTATACGCTGTATATATGTTCCTTTCAACCCACCGCAGCTGCTGGCAGCGGACGAGCGTCATGACGACGGTGTTATGTTTCTCGAAGGCGTGGGTACTGTAACAAAAGTCCTATTGCGTTTCCCCTCTAATAATCACAGCTGATGAACATGAGACTAGAGTTGAAAAGAAAAATAACTACGATAATCCAAAAGACAGGCAATGCCTCGAAATCCCGGTGAAACTACCTCAAACGATTAGTTGGGACCGTGAAAGGACCTTGGTAGGCTAACTCGCTTCGTCCGCTGTCAGGGAAATACAAGTGTCTAGTCCGTCATTCAATAGTTATAGTTCCATTATAGAATTTCCGCGTCCATAAGCCAAATACCTAATTCATATAACATTAGCACCAAATTAAAAGGATAAATCATAGTATACACAACACTAGGTTAATTTCCTGCAAGACAGAAGCGGGCAACAGTTCTCAATGATGCCAGCAAGACAACATGATGTTCCAAAAATGTCAAATCCATATCTCAAAAACCCATTTGGCAATGTCGCCTAGGCCTAACCCTAACCCTACACAGAACTTTGCTATCGTCGTGTGAATTTACTAGATAGGCTGATCGGAGAGTGCTGTAATAATGAAATTATAGAAACACCATGTGACGAAGAGTGCTTGTGCTATTATTTTCTACCTCACACCCAGAAGAGAGGCAATTTCTCGCCAAAAGTAATAGAGAGCGCTACTACTTTCGACGTGTTTTTCTACCTTTATACTTAGAAGAGCGGAGGGCCTATATAAAGACGTGAGATATTCCAAGGTCTTCCTTTCTTACCTCTTCGATCCAGACAAGGTGACATTAAATCGAACTCTCTGGTTGGCCAAGATCAGTGCACGATCACGGTAGCCTGTCTTTGGGCTCCGCAGACGATCCCGTTGGATCTAGTGGACCTTGCGCACACTTTTGAGATCCGGACATCCCGCAACGTTTCATTTTTACCGGTAGGGTGGAAATACCTGGATTGTTTCAAGACTGGTATTGCGCCCGAGAAGAAAGACGGGCCGCAGTTACGCAGTATACGAAGCCGTGGTGTCGTCGAAAGGTCGTAGTTTTAGTGTGAGTCCGTCGCCAGACGGCGAGTCCGCCGTATACGAAGGCTGCAATCCAGGGTTTCATCTATTCGGCAGGGAATAGACCATGGGTCCGATTTCGGCTATCAATTGTCGTAGAATCTTCAACCCAAATCACTATGTATATATTTTCTGAAAGAGCATGATTAAAATTCGCCCCAAATTCCTGTGAGAGCGATTTCAATTAAACTTATGTTCGGTGTTCCCAGGCCCGGTGCCAACTTGGAAAGGCGACAAAAAGTGGAGATCGACCAACCTGTTATTTTTCTGTGTCATAGTTATAGACCATTATCTAATACGTATGGGCGTAGTTCTCCGATTACATCACATTAATGCCACAACCCTAGTTTTGGCGGAGGATAGTCGGAAAATCTGATTCGTTCGATTGAATATGGCGTTGTAGATTGGGCCATTTTGGGGGTAATACAATAAATTTGAACAGGAGAAAATCACATAACTACAGAATTGTGGCTCTGAGTGATTCAACATAGGGGCCTTCTCGGTGTGGTGGATTCCGAATTCTGTAGGATTCTCGTCCCCTGGCACTCTCCTCTGGAGGTCGAAGTCATGCCAGCGCTTACCTCTTGTAATTTATAGTTTAAGGATAGCTATCCCGTTAGAGGGTCAAAACTGGTCGTTTTTTCATTCCTTCATTCAAATATTCACTATTTCGTCTAACATTTGGTAAAAAAATGAAATCAAAATCCTAATTAGAAGTGCTTCAATTTTAGGATTAAAATTTAGTTTCTGGGGCACTGGGGAAATTCAGCTGGGAAGAGATCCACGCGACTGTCTGTTGTAAGTCGTTAATATCTGCCTGAATGTGTATTGTAAAGTGATCAGCACAGGTGTGGACATTTCTCAGCTCAACAAGTTATAGCAAATTTTTGGAAAAAAATGGATTTTAAACCGCCTTGATGAATACACTTAATGTAATAGTTATCCAGAATAAACAGGATTTCGAGCAGGTCCCATAAGACAGGTTAAAAATGTATCTGACAATGGAATTCAAGCAAAAAATTAGGATTAATTAATCAGATGTATAGCTGGACAAATTTTGCCCGATTTCTAGCCTTTCATTTTTTTTTACAAAATGCGGGACTTAAACGTTTATTTCTCGAAAAGCATCTATGCTACGCTTTTGAAAGTTGACATGCTTGTTGCTTATAAGGTGATCTGGTAAACTTAATCTCACTTTTTGTAAGTTCGGCTTAGTTATTTAATTATTCAACTTTTACGACAAACGACCGTAGAATAGTACGTTTTTTCAATTTATTTTACTAAAATAGCTGAAAAAACGAAACCAGGCAAAAATTAAAAAACAAACGAGATAAAGTTTACTGGTTCGACTTGTCTCCTATCAAGGTATACCATCAAAGTTGAAACAAGATCAACAGTTTTCATGAAATAGAAAAATGGGCGCTATTGTTTTTCTTTGAATTTTTTTTAAAATTGGAATATTTTCTACACAGTAGCAACGTCGGTTATACAAATCATATAGTTGGAATCCTTACGATGTACGCTTCCATAAAATATATAGTTTATTATGGTTATCTTGTATATTTATTGATACAGAAGACAAATTGTTACGAGGGTGCAAAAACTGCCTTTAACAAGATAGCTATCCTCAAGTTAGTTTCACATGCAGTTGATCGTGCATCCAGGGTTTCATTGCCGTGGGTCCCCCGTTTTGCTGTGTGTGTGACAAACGGCTGTATTAGAAGTCCCAAGCCCCAGACATTATGCTGAGTATGTGTCATGTTGCTTGTACAGCTATCAAGTAAACCAATAATCATACACCCAATGTAATTTTGTACCTTCCAATATGTACGTATATGAATATAAATCTGATATTCTAATCTTTATGCTCATTGAGCCTTATACTACTCTCTTTCAAGACTCGGTAATTCCATGTAAATTCCATGTAGATCCCATTTATTGATAACTTGAAGACGGACCCCGTATAGTAACCTCGCCTAGTGACTCGCAAACAGATAAACATGCACGAGAGTAAACTAATATATAGGTTAATGCATTGAACCTCGTCAATATCGTTCAGCATACAAGGATATAATAGAACTTCTGGCTAAGTCCTCCATGGTTCGATTCCCATATTAAATTGTTATAAAATATGAGCAGACAGACGAGATGTATACGTTTATAGTGATCAGTATATACGTCCCTGGTCCACTCAAATTTGGCGATACACATTGCATGCTCAAAGCAAAATACGATTGTAGCGTGCAAGAACTATGGCGTTACCGTACGTTTTGTAACTTGTGTCTAATTCTGCTTAACCGGAGGCGAGGGGCCGTATGAACCTATGAATTTCAAGATCCTCAAAGTGTTCATATGAACACTCACAATCAAAGCGTGACTGAGGCAAATCATACTCCAGATGACTTTACAACGAAATTCATATGTATTAATAATACTGATCAGCGATACGGATTTGATATTTTTGAAACATCGTGTCTTGCCGGCATCATTGAAAACTGTTGACCGCTTCTCTCTTGCTGGAAACTAGCCTAAATTTATGTATACTATTATTTATTTTTATTTTTTAATTTGGTGCTAATGCTGTATGAATTAGGTCTTTGGATAATGGACGCGGGAATTCTTTAATAGACGACGCCTGAATATTGAATGAATGACTAGACGCTTGTATACGCCTCTTGATCGTCAAAAAAAGTACTTCCATCAGCTACCTTTTCTTGTGAATGCAAGTCGTCAGAGGTTTTGCTGGATTCTTTGAAATTCGCCACACATTGTCATCACCATGTGCAGATGTGCACTTGACCTTGTTACTTATTTCGATGATCCCCCCACCCCGAGTCGTGCCCCACCCCGAGTCGTGCCACTTGATCATCAAAAAGAACCACTTTCATCTGCTACCTCCTCTCGTGAACGGGACTCGTCTTGTGAATGCCACACATTCTTATCACCAAGATGTGCACGTGACCTCTTCAACCTGATCCTCCGTGTTGTTGTTTTCTTCTTATCTATGCCCCTTGATTGTTGAAAAAACATTTCCATCTGGTATTCTTTGTCGTGGGCGCAAGTTGTCCGGTCGTTTTCGACTCTTGAAACACCATAAACTGGTGTATGATTTCTTTATCAGAAGGATGGCTCTGATGTATGGCAAGCCGTTTTGGTATTTATTCCTTTATTTTTGATATCAAAAATTCTTTTTTTGATATCAAAAATAAATGTGCGCCGTTTTGGTATTTAATCGGATAATTGTTGATATCAAAAATACTATTTTTGATATCAACAATTCTATTTTTGATATCAAAAAAAGAATTTTTGATATCAAAAATAGAATTGTTGATATCAAAAATAGTATTTTTGATATCAAAAATACTATTTTTGATATCAAAAATAAACCGTTTATTTTTGATATCAAAAATTCTTTTTTTGATATCAAAAATAAAAGTTTATTTTTGATATCAAAAATACTATTTTGGATATCAAAAATTCTTTTTTTGATATAAAAAATAAATGAATAAATACCAAAACGGCTTGCCATATGGCAAGCCGTTTTGGTATTTATTCCTTTATTCTTGATATCAAAAAAAGAATTTTTGATATCAAAAATAAATGTGCGCCGTTTTGGTATTTAATCGGATAATTGTTGATTCTCTCGCCTCCTGTACAGCTGACAATGCATTTTGTACAACATTTCTAACAACAGCGTTAGCCTGAGTTGGGTTACCCGAATCAGCCATTCTCCATTTTTTTTGGCGCCAAACGACGGGTGTCGGTACTGAGGAGTGAAATTGTATCAATCAGTAAACAAGGGGAACATTTCGATTGAATGATAGCTCTTGAATATCATCCTCGCGAGCCAGTGTATCGATCGATCTATTAGAATCGATACACTGGCTTGGTTAGTTACCCATACTAGTTCTGGACATAAATAGGTCAGGAGGTTTCCCCTAAATCAATCCAATCAGTGAACGCGCTAAGCTAACTGATTATGCCAATCCACTGCGAGGTATGAGAGGTGACAGGTTTGGATTTCATCGCGGACCAAAAAACCCGCAGGCTTGGGATACCGACATGCCAATTCAAAACAAGCGCAGGGGATGAAATGTACGGGATTGTACAATGGAGGAATCGAATCAAGAACTCATTCGAATCACCAAAAATGTCCAGGTAAACCCTCTGCGAGGATTTAGAATTTACCTGGACTTGTGAAGATGCTTGAATATATGAACAACCAACGACAGAATTTGTGTAATTTGCATTATAATTTTTATGAGTTATTTTGTATGGTAGCACTTTTTGAGATGAAGCCAAAGATGGAAGATAAATCTTGGTAAGGGAGAGCGCATTATTTCCGTTTTGGCAGGCCCGTAGCCAAGGGGGGGTTTCTGGGTTCGGGCGAACCCCCCCCCCCCCTTTGGAAATATTATATACTTTTCTCATATAAATGCCCTTTTCAAACACTGAAGCGAACCCCCTATTTACCCCTTTTCCCATACAGCGAACCCCATGATGTGCCCTTTTGGAGTGAAGGCGAACCACCCCTCGGTAACTCCTGGCTACGGCCCTGTTTGGTGTAAGTGGTCCTCTATTTTTGATATCAAAAATAAACGGTTTATTTTTGATATCAAAAATACTATTTTGGATATCAAAAATTCTTTTTTTGATATCAAAAATAAACGGTTTATTTTGGATATCAAAAATTCTTTTTTTGATATCAAAAATAGTATTTTTGATATCAAAAAAAGAATTTTTGATATCCAAAATAGTATTTTTGATATCAAAAATAAACTTTTATTTTTGATATCAAAAAAAGAATTTTTGATATCCAAAATAGTATTTTTGATATCAAAAAAAGAATTTTCGATATCAAAAAAAGAATTTTTGATATCAAAAATAAATGAATAAATACCAAAACGGCTTGCCATAAATTTAAGCCGTACGACGTCGGACATTACAGGTTAGTTTTTCTAGGTCTCTTGCATTTACCACGTTACCCCATCTTGAGGCGTTTATTCCATCAGACGTCCATGATGCTCATCCATTAACATCAGATGAGTTGTTTGAGCTGATTTGTCATCACAGCTCGCGAGCTAGCGTATCTAATTCCGCTAAAGCCGGTGCTAGCTGAGGGTCCGTGTGGATACTTCATAGTCTCCACATGAACAGCTGCAATAAAAGCGCGGCTGAGATACCAAGGCTACGGCCGTAATAATGAGAGTTTTTATTCGCACGTGAATGTATTTCTAAACGGTTTTAACTTTATGTTAAAAAAAAAAACAAAAAAATACCGTAATTAAAACAATGAAGTAAAAATCATAATTTCTACAAAATATTTTTTTTTTTCTTATATACAATGTGGGAGTTTTGTCTGTAATTTGTGTTTTTGGGGTTTCGTCTCGGGGGGGGGCTTTGTCTGGGGGGGCTTTTGTCTGTGGCAGGTGTTCGTTGCATTTGTTTGTGTTGCTGCCGTACCGGGTACCCAAGCTTTCAAGTTTTATTACAAAGTGCATGATTTGACAATAAAATGGTCTTGAACAGCCGCACTAAAGCCTGTTGTAGACTAGTTTGTGGTTGTGTGAAAGCCTTGTCCCGTTTTTCGTTTTCCGGAACCCCGTTTTCGCCAGTCAACCTATTTTGTTTTGTGGCAGTGTCTTTTGCAAATTTCTGCAAGGAGTTTGTCGTTGACACAGCAGGGGGAATAACTCTGCCATCGAGGACAGTCACCGCCTGCTGCTGGACGATGAACATCACCAGAAAGGTATTTGGTTGTGATTTTAACGTTCCTGCCGCCAGGTGTCGCACACCTGTATGACCTCATTCGAAAACTCATCAGTAAAGGTGTATACAGGTAGGACGCCGCCATATTAAAATTACAGACCATTCAAACGATTAACCACTCGCACAAGACATCAGGAACTGCAGGTATATACCGTTTATCACCTTATATCATGATTTGGAATCAACATGACAAGACCGTAATTCAACTTTCGCATGTCCTGGATTTAGTTCAGCCTCTATTCATACTAGTTGATTCAATAATCCCAAGTTGCAAATTATTCGGATTTTGTGAACGACGAATAATATTACTTGAGAAATCCTTCACAAACTCCAAATTACATGTACATGTACCTATGATTTAGCTTATTTCTCAACTACCAGAAATATCTCATATGCTTTCATAAATTGTTTTCTACTGTACCGGTACTTTTGACTGCTGCACATGTCACATATAATCTAATTCTTGCCCCAAAATTGAACATGAATGATGGCCCATAGAATTATAGTAATTTATACTGCCAATGTGGTTGCCTGGTCTGTTGGATAATTTGTAGAGATGCCTACATAAATTTCCAAGAAATTATGAAAATTGTTTATTCAAATCAATTTTTTTTCCTTAAAATTAATTCTCTCAACTTTGACTCAAATAACGTACGTCATTCCCATTGATCAGACCAGGCACACTAGTGCAAGTTGGCCATATAACGGCCAGGTGGGCCAACCCAAGTGGGATATTAGAACAGGTCAAGTAATATGCCACAATGATAATCCCAGAAGCACTGCATATTACCGCATATTCATGCCAGGCGCGAGACTGAAGGGCAGGTTCACGCACACGCGTTGTCTTCAGGAGAGCCAGCAATGCCAGAGTGAAAGTAAGCGTCCCGAGATGAAGTCGTTGCTGGCGAAAAAACATGTGCGTGAACCTGCCCTTTAATCTCGCGCCTGGCAAGAATTTGTGGTACCGGTACTTCTGCGATCTCGATGTGCCTTATCAAGCTATTCACCTTAGCCCAGGTGAACATTTGACGATAAAATGATCTGTAATTCTCAAACACATAAATTTGCGATAAATTACCACAGGTAAATATAAATACCATGTATACACAATATGTGCTAATCTTTCATATATATTCTATATGTATCTTGTGCCTGTAATTTAAAGGAGTACCGGTACTTTAGGTTCCTATTACAAAGGTTCGACTCTTAAAGAAATATAATCAGCTATTTTACTGATGTTGAGGGCGATAACCTATTATTTTTATTATAATTTGTGAAGCCATGTTTCCACTTTGAGGCCAACGTGGGTGCCGTCTTGTTGCCTGTGGCATGACGTGACTGATGAGGACAGCATTCAGGGCAACGTCACGGCTAATGGTTGAACCAGGGACGTTCCAACTATGGACATTTGAATTACTCTGGGTCTGACTTTTAATTCGAGAAAAAAAACTGGTGCAGCAAATTCCACGGGGGTAATTCCTAAAAGAAAAGTGGAAATAGGTTATCCCCACCAACTACATGTAAATTTTTCCCCCAAGTTTTTCAGCTCAGACTTGCCCAATTCAATTTGGACAAAATTTGAAGCTGAGCTGTATTAAACTAAAAGAGAGTCCAAATGTCCAGTGATCTGAGTTGAATGACGATGCTTCTGAGTTCGTGAACGTTTTCATGATTACCGGTACACTTGAACTACAAAAATCAACTAGAACGTCAGTGCATTTACTGAGTTCATTGAGCGAATAAACTGCATGACCAACACGATCAACCTTAAATCTCCATGACGTTTTTAGATAAGTACGTATATATGCCTACACTCACTTCCGCTCATCTAAAAATGTCCTGCAGCAGGTGCAATGGCGGTGCCCAGATTGCACGCTGTGGCGAGCAACAAAATATTCAATATTTCTTTTATTTTACATTCTATCAACAGAAGTTTTATATAATAAGGTTTAGAATACGATTGCATCATGATGAATGTTGTCACACTCAAAAATAAGTTAAGTACTCCGTAAAGCTACATGTAAATACCTTTTGCATTACCAAGTATTTTTATCTGCTCAGACTGCTGAGCAAAGTTTAATGGGTAAAATTTTATCATGGTACCTGTATGGAATATTGAAAATGAAACTCATATGAAGGAGTCATTAATTAATTAGATTTTGGGCGATTTATTTCTAACAAAAACATGCTGATAACATTGACTGTTGATAATGATTCTCAGTTGTGTGACGAAGTTCTGATCTGAAGTGCCAGATGTTCTTTCTACAGTTCAGTACATGTTTTTATTTCTAAAGGAGATTGTACGAATCGTAAGATGGCATTCTGGCACGTGTACGTAGTGCTGTTAAAATCGAAAAATAAAATATCCTAAAATAACTGTTCAATGAAACAGCAAGAGAAAATATATGTGAAAGTTCTAGGTCGATTGATTGTATTTATGAAGTGAAATTGAAATCCACAATATGGTTTTTCGTGAAAAAAGGGTCTAAATTGAGTGATTCAAGCACACATTTAGACATGAAGCAGGGCCTGATCCAGGCCGTTTTTGGGCGCCCAAATGAGAGAAAAAAAAAAAAAAAAAAAAAAAATCGTTAGCAAATTCCCTCTGAACAGGCTGAAACCTATATTAATGCAATTACTATTGCCAAATATGAAGTTATCAGGCTGTATTCAGACCATTCAATACTCCCACAGCTTCCATGGGCTTCGACAGTCCCACATCGCGGCCTATTTCACTATAACTTATCACACTCTGCGCCAGGTAAGGGTGCCCAAACTAAAAGTCTAGATCAGGCCCTGTGAAGGATCACTTGCACCAAAAAGATTTCACAGCAGTGAAGATATACATGTATAATGTCCCCGCACATCCCCAGGTTGAATGGCATTTCACATACTGTATTGTGTAAATATATTCTCTTGTCATTATATTAAACACAATTATTTTTTGGACATTTGATATTTTTGATATCAACCACACTATGTATAGGCCAAAATGCCGCCTTTTCGTACCATCTCCGGATCCATAGATGAAAGAAAAGGAGTACATTAGGACCTTCTGATATTCTCTGGGGCCTACTGATATTCTCTGGAGCCTACTGACATTCTCTGGGGCCTACTGATATTCTCTGGGGCCTATTGATATTCTCTGGGCCTAGTGATACTCTGTGGGGCCTACTGATGTTGTCTGGGCCTACTGATATTCTCTGGGACCTACTGATATTCTCCAAGGTCTATTGATATTCTCTGGGGCCTACTGATATTCTCTGTGGTTTCTGTATTACAGGTGATGACATTGTATGTCTAACTATTGACAGGATGAAGGGGGTGTTACTGGCTCTAAGTGCCATCCTGGCAGGCACATCAGCCCAATTATATGGTGAGTTTACCTGTTTTGGGAATTTTCTTTTTCTGGACGAGTTTGTGTACTGTGATCACGATATCTGTCCATCTGTCCATCTCATCCATTTGTTAACATTTTTGCCGTATCTCCAGTTCATGGATTATGTATTGCTACCAGACTTAGTGTATACATATACATGATGCCAGTTAATCATGGTAGAAGGACTATTAACTTTGATGTCAAGAGGTCAAACCCAAGCTCACTTCTAAAGGCTGAAAATCTGATAGAAAGAAATTTGTTTTGTTGTTGCCATGATCTATCTGTGTGTTCTCTGTGAGATATCTTCAATATATGATGTGGATTCCGATTGTGATCAACTTGGGGCCCTCGGTGGCCGAGTGGTCTAAGGTGTTTCTCTGGTGATCACTAGCCTTGCACCACTGAACCGGCATGGGTTGGAGCCCAGCTGGTGCAATCATGTGTGAAAGTTGGTTAGTAAGTTGCCGATGGGCAGTGATTTTCTCCAGGTACTCTGGCTTCTTCCACCATATCAAACTGATTGTCACCATATGAGTGAGACAAACTTGAGAAGTTGAGTGTGACATTAAACCAAATCCCCTCTTTGTTACTGGAGTTATAAACTTCATATGACCGGTCTGATCACTGCTGTGAGTTGTTTATGAATATTTTTAATTTGTCAACGGGTATCCCTTCCTGTAAGATGACATGAATTAGCATTATCGCAAATGATACATTGTTTGGCTTATTTTGTGCAACATTGTAATGATCGTCATTGCAAAATTTCAACGATCGTCAATAATGAAAAACCTGGTTGGTTGAGAATTTGTTGCAATGTTGCACAATTACCCCTTCTCTGACTCAATGTTCAATTTTTAATGAAAACCTACATGTTGTTAGGAAGACAGTTAAAATTTCAAGAAAAAAAACAGCGTTTCTTATAGAGAAAGAACCGTTTCTTACAAGAGATATTCGGGTACGAGGAATCACTTTTTCAAAAGTGAAAGAAAGAAAACTTGTGTGTCTATCCACACAATATTGTAAGGACAAAAGAAAAAGACAGTGTATCATTCGGGAGTACAGCTGAGACCATGCACAATTCATTGTATAAGTTTCTCAACCTGATCATCATACATACATGTACATGATTTTCAATATCATGAATATAGAATCTCACTTGACATAATTAACTGGTAAACTCAAGTATAAAATGTTTATTTTTCAGTTTGTCCAATGGAATGGGTAGCCTTTGAGCAGAACTGTTACAAGTTTGTCATATACCCAAAGAAAACTTATGACGAGGCTACAGTTGAATGTGTGGTAAGATTTAGGTGACCTAATTATAGTGACAAATTTGAAGGGACTATGGAATTTTCCACAAATATATTTGTTCAAGTTTCAGGCTTGCATGGACAAAATCCAGAAATCCTTGGGTTTTATACCTATAGTCTGTTCTCAAATGAAATTTGCATTATTTTGTCTCCCTAATTTTCAATTAGTTATTATGTACATGTCTATTTGAGTTTTTCTTTCCATATTTCATAGCAAGGATGAAAACATGCCAAAAATATTGTAGTGTTCTATTAGAACCAATAAAACCAAATTAAATCTGCGAATAAGCTCAGATCATTTCCAATATTCCCTGTCAGACAAAATAGATATTATTAGTTATACGTCGCCCTTCCGGGGTAATACGGGATGAGATTTGGTTTCTCTCGCCATATTTTTCCGAGGCGCAGATGAGATTTGGTTTCTCTCGCCATATTTTTCCGAGGCGCAGCCGAGGAAAAATATGGCGAGAGAAACGCCTCGGAAAAATATGGCGAGAGAAACCAAATCTCATCCCGTATTACCCCGGAAGGGCGATGTATAACGAATTTATCATATCTCAGAGCATTAAGAATCACTTTGGACTTCAAGGCCGACATAATGGAACGGACTTCGATCGGACTTGCACTGGTTTCAGAACGATCAATGAACACAAAGACAAATGTATCATTTTTACAATCCTCATCTTTAAAACGTACTAAGGGAGGAGCAAAGATAACGATAACATATACTGTAATCCGTGAACAATAAACCCGGTTTCCGTGTGAAATACCGGTGGGCTTCGGTGATAAAGAATGAACAATCTAACTTCAAATTCAGCTTCATCTCTTATGTTCTATTCTGAAAATCAGAAACGTATAAAATACTGGAACATTAAGCTTAATCTCAATTTCATATTTAATAGCCATCGACGAGTATAATATCTAGATTATATACCTTTTGTTAATAAATACATCGACAGACCCGTTCCGGATTCACATCTGTTGCGTGGATATGTAAGTTTCAAATACACGTGTGAACTGTTACATTTCCATTCTGTCTATAATTCAACACCGTGTCACTCGACAGTGTCACTTGTGTCATGTCTCCATAACATCACATAGGAGAAGGACCAACATGAACTGACTTAAATTTACAGTTCGAGAGAAAAATCGGAAAAATCAAACTGTCCTGCACAATTTAGCAGAAGTATCTGTGTTTGCTTCATTTTCGCACGATGATGTTGATTGCATTTATTGTGCAGTTATTGAACATTGGCGCTGAGGGATTTGCGGTGACCAGGATAGCTGTGGGAATGTCACACGATGTGGGCGGGACAGCGGTGCTGTCGAATTCACAAAACAGCTGATTAAGATCAAAATCAAAGTCATCGGCATGGCCTTCTGCTCGTACATCCTGGGAGTGTAACACGGCCGACGTGGCATCATTTGATGTGGGTACAGGGTACTGAGAAGATGATGTCACAGTTTCTGCAGGATGGGGTTTGACAAGAACATTTACTGGGAGTGTATGCGTACCGGTATTCTTCTTTCGGGTTGAACCCATTGTGTCAGGAAAGGCTACTGACGCAACCGTGTGGCCCATTTGCAGTTTCTCGCCATCACTTACTCGCTGGCAAACCGACAGCGACGAGACAGACCTGTGACCTGTGACAGCCATTATTTGAGATGCTGAATAGTTGTTTCTACCAAGGATGGTGATGCCGGTTGCTCGTATACTGTGGTTAGTGTATGGTTCAGAAAGTTTCAGACGAGTGCCCAGGTTGGTCATGAAGGCTGCCAAGCGGTGTTTCCCAATAGGTTTGTTATAATACCAAACTTTATCGTCGTCGAGGAAACTATCAACCGGGTACTGCCACAAGCGATCACATTTCGGATGGAGTTTGGAGATATAACTTTCGGATGAAGGAACAGGACAGAACGGGGAACCTTCTTCTTCAGGCATGAATCCGGTAACACCCTCTTTTTGCTGGGCCCGGCGATGTTTTGTGAGTTCATCCTCCTTTTTTTCACATACCTCTGCCCAGTTTTCGGGTCCCGCTTGATGATGAATGTGTTTTTTGTCTTCTTTTCCATATTCTCCACCCCCCTTCTAAAGAAGAACAGACGTACATCGAACTGAACTTTATTTGCAAGCCCAGTTGGGGTTTTGGGGGACATGAGAACAGACTTGTAGAGTTTACAACGATCGGACTCGTTTATGGGCTCATAATGATCGGTGTCGCCTTTTCCAGATACCTTCAACTCTGCAAGTGCGGTTTTGAAGCACTCGTTGGCTTCATTAAACTCCGAATTTCTAATCAAATCAAAAGTTTTCAAATACGGTGGGGCCTTCAGGTAACGATTCAGAGAATGTCGAAAGTTTTCGAGAGTGGATGTTTTTGTACAATTCTCCGTCTTGTTTTCGGGCATCCAAATAAAAATGACTGAGTACCTCTGCTAACCTCTCGGCCGAGAATCCTTCGAATTCTTCACTCTGTCCCTTCTCTTTCAGGTAATACTTCAAAGTTCTGGCGGACGCTTTGTTCGATTTTTTGTGTTGCTGGGAATAATATTAGCCCGCTTTTCAACAACTTCATCGTCCGTGTGAGACGCGAAACGTTTGCCTGATTCAGCCATTTTCTTTAGCAGTCGATGGAATCTAGTGAACACATGTTCGTTGCCCTTGGCGACGGGGGTATACGATATATATTCGACAAGCAAGTTGACAATACAGCATCACACATGAGGTCTGTCAGCCAATCAAAAGTCTACATGCTTCTCTGAGATATGATAATTTGTGATCACCTACATCATTTTGCCATGATGGAATTGCTGGAACTGACATACTTAATTCGTCTATGAATTACCCCACTTTCAGCGATTAATCAGAACTTTATAAGCATGACAACATGCTTATAAAGTTCTGATTAATGACAAACATTTGTTTTCTTTGTGTTTTATAAGAGTAGCAGTGTATGCTGGTTTAGTAGATGTCCAGGTACTACGCACTGTTTAATCGCGCAGGTGTATATATACTTAACTGATACATTAGAAGAGGTCGTATATTGCGATAACGAATTCCATCCGTCCGTCCTTTCGTCTGTTATCTTTTCCTATTCCAGATTATGTATTTGTACCAACCTTGAAGTATACCTTGTCCATGGAACAAAGAAGAACTCTATTTATTTTGAGGTCATAATAGTATGTTCACCTTGGCCAGAAAATGTTGGAGAAATTGCGTAGTTCGTTTCCAGTTCATGGGTGCGGATTATGATGAAATTTCACGTTTGCCTCATGGCAATTCTTGGCAAACAGGAAACCTATTGATTATGAGATATGTCTGTCCTTCTGTTCATCCATCTTTTGGTAAACTTTTTGTTCTCTATGAGATACACATGTATCTCCTGTTCCGGGTAATACACATGTATCTCCTGTTCCGGGTAATACACATGTATCTCCTGTTCCGGGTAATACACATGTATCTCCTGTTCCGGGTAATACACATGTATCTCCTGTTCCGGGTAATACACATGTATCTCCTGTTCCGGGTAATACACATGTATCTCCTGTTCGGGTAATACACATGTATCTCCTGTTCCGGGTAATACACATGTATCTCCTGTTCCGGGTAATACACATGTATCTCCTGTTCCGGGTAATACACATGTATCTCCTGTTCCGGGTAATACACATGTATCTCCTGTTCCGGGTAATACACATGTATCTCCTGTTCCGGGTAATACACATCTGGTATATCTTATCTATGGGACACAGAATAACCCTGTTAATCGTAAGGTCAAAAGTTCGTATCCCAAGGTCGCTTAATCTGAAAATCTAAAAAAAATGGGCTGAGTACATGTATTTGTTGAGTTATGTTTACTATGCCTACCAAATATCTGCATTTTTCATTATTTTACCCTCATATGATTAATTTTCCATGACATTTGTCCATCTTTGTGTAGTTTGTACGGGAATATATCCAGGCCCATCCACTCTTGTTACTTATTGTATATACTAACGAATGAAATCAAAGAAATAATGCAAACTCCACTAACGGTTAAATGAAGCTGATATCTAGAAACTTTGATATTAAAACTGCTCATGTTTGTTTCGTCAGAGGCCTAGAGCTATATAGCTTGTGCCAGTCTTC